>JAIPRM010009106.1:3325-15142 GCA_025469315.1 Stegophylla sp. TES_Ste_2020
GTTTCAAAAAGTTATTGATCGAAACTTTTGGACAAGTATTTCTATACGAAAAGTTGTACACAGAAAAAATAAAAAATAAACATCATTGTAAAAACACTAGCTTCTTCACTTCATTCAGAATCTAAAAAAAATATATAATATATTATATCATAAATAACAGAAGGAGAATGAATAATACATATTATAATATATAATACAATGCGATTTTTAAATATTTTGAGTTTTTACAGTAAAACATTATGTTTTATAAGAAAAATATTTCAGTAATTTTAGAGCATATTTTGTAAATTTTATAGCATATTTGGTACATTTTCAAAGCATAAATGCATGCATATTTTCAGTCCCTAGCCCTACTCATAACAATAACTGTAGACTTACGGTTTGAGCGATCGACTATAAACTACTATATGAAGTTCAATTAAAGACTTATCGACGATAGCCTCGTTAACGTTTCAAAGAGGAAATATAATTAATAACAGAGCTAAAAATCGTAATAGGTAGGATACCTCTTGAATTTTCTCTCGTCAATTTATCCGGTAACTCTTCCTTGGCAAACGTTATGCGTTGTATTACATAATCAATTAGCGTCCTTAAGCTCATCACAACCCGTGCCGGGTCGTCGTTCTGAACGTTCAGCGTAATCTCGTTGCCGACCGAATAGCTCAACGATTGTAAAACGATTTCTTCCCAGTTCTGTTAGAAAAAAAAAAAATAGCAATGAAAAAATATATATACGTATATATATATATCACATGTATAATTTCTAAAAATGAATCTACGTTTTAAGTTATTTTATTTGCACGTTTTAAGAAAACTAATAGTAAACGATTACCTTAAAAATATTTAAAAAAAAACGATTTTAA
Source organism: Stegophylla sp. TES_Ste_2020 (assembly GCA_025469315.1). Lineage (NCBI taxonomy): Eukaryota > Metazoa > Arthropoda > Insecta > Hemiptera > Aphididae > Stegophylla > Stegophylla sp. TES_Ste_2020. The sequence continues at coordinate 4,189 of JAIPRM010009106.1, forward strand.
CCGAAACCGGAGAACGACATTTTTTAAAACCTATTTAATAACCGAAAACAAATAATGCTTTTTTACGGTTACCGATAACTTTTTAAAATTGAAATCAAAAAATTTTCAGCCCGTAACATCAAAAAACAAGATATTTTCTAAATTCTGAACAAGAAAGTTAAAATAAAAAAAAAAATTTAAAAAAAAAAAATGCAAAATTGTTTTTAGTCTGTAATACTATTTACTTGATTTATACGAGTTTATTATTATTAAGTAAACTATACAAAATTGCACCGAAATATTCGCAATGAAATTCTGTTTCTAGACGGCAAATTTCAAAACAATGGGTTCGGCCGATTTTCTTTTTTAAAAATATTCAACTGCGCTCTGGAGATCAGCTTATTTCTTGAAGTATATTTTTACTTCTCATAAATATTCATAACATTTCACGTGAAAGAATATTTACCTGATTTTCGGTGAAATGAACGATGGTCTCTTTGAATTCATGAAGCATCTTGTCATTCTTGGAACACAATCCGAGCATCGTGACCAAAAGCTTCGTCAGAGATAACAACTTTGTAAATTTCACCTTTAACTCCTACCGCGCGAGACGAGAAACACAGTATAAATGTTAAAATTTCGTTGAAAAAATTAAAGTTAATAATATATAAATAACAATATAGTATTCGCCATTATTTACACACCCACCAAAAGTATCTGACCCGAAGAGCGAAGAATATCCGTATTTCAGGCTTTCTTGTCTATACTTTACTTTACTTTACTTAATTACTTCATTTTTTTTTTTTTTCATCTAATCAATAAAGAAAGGAAAAAAAAATTAATGATAGAATAATGTTCAAAATTTTTTTTCACATTTTCAAAATTTTCTCGCATCTAAATATTTCTTATAGTATTGTCTATCTATGTTTAAATTTTCATTAAGTTTGGATCAAAAAATGATGGTTTCGTCAAATTTTGGGTAGTTTTTTCCAAAAAAAAAATTGAAGAATTGAGAAATCCAAAAAATGATCTATACAAAAGTGTTCACAGAAAAAAAGTGTGTACTTCGCTCGTCGGGTGTTCTTCGCACCTCGGATAGGATATTCTTGACGGGTGTATTTAATTTTAAAGAAACGATAATTTCAAAATCTAAAAAAGGCCATTTCAAATTCAAACGTAATAATCTTATTTTCACTATAAATGCAACTGTAGGGTGAATTTAATTGTGTAATATTGCATTACATGCAAGCGTATAGTACGTCATGAATTATACATGAAAAATTGTTTTATATTATTATCATATTAAATATTTAGCTTCAGTGAAAATAAAAAGAATAAATTATCGTATCATTTCTTTTTTTGTTATTTAATATTAATCGTTAAATTAATATTATAATATTAACATTATTATAATATGGACAATCCGGAGTTTAACCGGACGAATATAGTCACTGTATTTATTTTTTACTTCGGAAACATTACTGTCGTCTTTCGACGCTCTGCTACGGGGATGACTCACCTGTTGGACGAGCACAATCTCGGACATTTTATCCGTCAACGTTTCGTGCGTGTCGTCTATCAATACGGTCAGCTCGGACACCGACCGCACGGTGTTCTCTTTGAGTTTATTCAACAGACATTTTTGAATGATTCGATACTGTGCACACAACGACGCTATTTCCTCCTGAAAATCGAAAAAGTAATACACAATGTTTCAACGACTGTTTACGTCTAATGTCACGTATGACACCACTCGCGTAATTAATTGATACGAACGAATTGACCTTTTTATGCCTAAAAAATATTTTTACTAAATCTATTCATATAGACTTAGTAGAAATACTAATCTAATTAAAATCATAATTAGATTATTAAGAAAAATACTTATCTATTTTTATGATATAAAATTTGTCTGGGCTGCCAGGTGTTTAATAATTTTGTAAAGTATTATGTAATATCATGCAAGAACGGATAGGGACGACGAAGATAAGAAGTGACGAAATGGAAAATCGACATTAACTAAGCTTTAAAGTATAAGGCATTATGTTCATCATATTTATCCAATTTTAAAGCCCGGGGATGAACGTTCGTGATGGGAAGGTTACGTGAGATTAGTAACCCCAACAGTTTATAAATAACTATGTGTTTTAACTGATAGGTAGCAAACGAAATCCAAAAACAAGCGATTAGTAGCAACACGTTTTCGACACTACTCTTGGGGTAGAAAATCATTAGGGAGGGAGGGAGCTTCGTGCACGTAATTTTATTTTTTGTGCAAAAATAAATAAATTAAGAGGCGGAAAAATATTTCCGGCCAAAGGCAGGTCCATACGTGTGGCACGTTTCTCGATAGTTACTTGTACGGTTTCCAGCTTTCCTCTGAGCACAATGTGTTCTTCGATCGTCCGATACAGTTCCGCAACAGGTATTTCGTTTTTGTCGCAACGCAACACACACTTCTTGGTCTTATAATATTCCCTGTGCCTGCAAAGTCCATTTGAACGGTAAAATAATAATAATAAGTTTAATATAACGGAACGATTCGAAGGCAACCGCAGAAAATTTTATGTTGTCCGATGTAAGGCGAGTACATTTTTTATCAAACATAACGATGTACTTTTTATGAGGAGATTTGTTTTTATTACGAATTACAAAAATAATATATATATATATTTTTTTTTTTTTTTAACACTGACCGACACGAGAAGAAGACAAAAAGTGTCAGAATATGACGTTTTTATCATCACAAATATTTTACTTAGTCTATTTTTATAACTATTATTGAAACAATGATAAGAAGAACGGCCCGAATCTAGTTTTTAAAGTTTTACAATGAGTGGGTAGAGATATGAAAAAAAAAATTGTTAAATTCAGTCAATTTACAATTTTTCAAAAATAGAACTTATTTATTAAGTATAACATAATTTAATTGAAGACTGAAGAAGAAAATCTTCTATCTTCCAAATTAAATGGTTTTTAAAGTTGGACTTTTGGATCTTTTTTCCAATCAAAACTTTTTCGATTTTTTTTTTATGTTTGCCATTTATTTATTATGGCTCTCAAAATGTATCGTTATCAAATTATCAAAAATATTTGTTTTTAAATATTTAGTTCTGTAAATTTAACCTATTTGGAAGAGCAATGGCAATGAAATGGCCAAAGAACTAAATAATTGAGCAAAGTTAAAATATTTAAGTAAAAATAATTTATTCATTTCTCCAACGAAGTTTTTTTTTCAACTATTTGTTTAGTAAAAATATCATTGAGCCGTAATCAAACCATGAGGTCTTATATATGTACAAAAAATTACCACATAAACTTACAGACAAAGTAACAACAGGCAGCGGTCGACAGAGTTTTGGTTCAGTCAGCTGTACACTTTATAACTTTAGAGCTGCATATTAATTATTATTAGTCATAATATGTATCAATTTTCAGTCAGTTAGAAAACTTGACTGTCTGTGTTATTTTACATGGCCAATTTATTGTTTTGTTTTTTTTCAATTTGCTAGTAGTCTAGTCTTTATGCAATAATTATAATATTAATGTTGACATTTACCGAAAATCGTAGTGAATGTTGACAAAATTGTCTTAACGCGTTCATAACCGGTGATTGTTGACATTTACAATCAGTGTTTGGTAAATGTTGACCACACTTGAAGCACAGTGTATGTAAAAGGTAAGCTGTACACTCGAAATCAATTTGCAGTGTGCAAAGAAAAAATTATATATCATTATTAAACGACGTTTTATCCGATAAGACAATGTCTTTGAGACAGGAATAGGTTATCGACAGCTGCTCCCAAAAGTGGTGGCCAAGGTTATGTACGATGCAATTGTAAAAAAAAAAAAATGTAATTGTAAGAATGGGGTAATACTTTGTAACATGTAAATGTCACGATAGTTTACCATTTTGTAATAAATAATACTTAATAAAATCTAATGCTGCCTAAACCATATATTAAAAAATTAATTTTTTAAACTATATTTATTTATGAATTTATTACCTAGGTATCTATTTGATTATATTATGTTATTAGACATGTCAACATTCACTAAATAACTATTGCGAATGTCAACAAATACTGGTAAATGTCCGCATTTTGAGATATTTCAAATAATTGGATAACATTCACCAAAATGATTGGTAAATGGTCAACATGCACCGGTGACTGTCAACATTTTACTGCCATGCGGTCATACACCTTAACATATTATACACACCTGAGTAAGATTTCTTCGAGTATCGCGTTCACGTGCTCAGCACCACCGGATGATCGTATTTCGTACGAATGGACAACAGGTAGTCCGGTGACCCAAACGCACTCGGGGCGACTACTGGCTACGATTCGAAAACACCACGATTCCGATGACGCCGCCGAAGAATCGACAAATTCTATGCAAGCAAAATTACTGTTATTTATTCGCTTATAATTCCAAAATTATAGGGCCAAAATTTCAAAGCGAAGCGCATCTATTTCATGTTGATCTATTTCAAATAATGCTTTTTCGATTTCCACTGTTCCGTCTTTCACATTCTACATATTGTTATCAGTTCTGTGGAGGCCAATGTAAAAAGAGCAGTCAGACAAAAAAAAAATCGTTTTTTATAATGGAGGAGCAATACTCAGCAAATGAGTGGTGTTAACAGCGTCATGATTTTTATAATACTTAACGGTATTTCTTTTTATGTAATATAATAAAATATATTGTACTCGTGTATTTTATACGTAAGTGTGATAAGGTAGATTTTAAAATTAATTCAAAATATGCCACCTGTGCCTACGTGTCACCTACGCCTTAAACCGGCCCCGTTCCCCTAGTAACTTAAAGCCGTCCGTCTTCTCTGTCCCTAGAGCATTTTCCCGAGAAAAAAATTCACGTTTCATTGGACCGTTTTCGTACTTAGCCGCTCAAAACCTCGCAGATTTTTAAAAATTTCATCAGGTTGAAGCCCTTGGCCCTTCGAGTGCCGCATTAATATTTCCAAGTATCACCTGCAGGACCGCATTATTTTTTTAATTTTTATTTAATTTTTTTTTGTTTTGTTCTATCATTGTTTTTTTGGTTGAATAATGAAATGATAGAAAAAAAAAACTTTTTAGACCAGTATTCACAAATTTATAGGACATTTAAAATTAAGCGACCAATGGTTCCTAAAATTGTTACAAATACGGTAATTAGTAGCTGAGTTAAAAATTTATTATTTGATTCTAGACTGGCTTATTTATTTTTTTTTTTTTGTAACAGTTTAAAGAATAATAAAATACCTAACTGCAGCATATTATATATATATATATATAATAATAATAATCAAACGTAACAATATGTAACTAGCATAATATATGTATAAAAATAATAATAATATGCAATTTGCATAATATATGCATAAAAATGATAATAATAATAAATAATGTCATGTTGTGATAAACAAAACATTTTGGTAACCACTAGTAACTACAGAAAATATAATTCACTTATAACTTCTTTGATATTTATCCGATTATTTTTCTCGGAACGTCATTGGATTCGTATTTGAATTTATAATCCATGTTATCAACGCAGTATTTTGATGATTAGAGCTGTTTTAAAATTTTTAAAAGCGAAAACGCATATATAAGGGGAGGAGGAGGATTGAATCAAACAAATAAACATTTTAGCCCCTCGATTTTTTTTTTTTTGTTTTTTGTTTGTCGTACTTGACCTAGTTTATTATGACCAGAATGTCGGCGTTGCATCTACAGTAGGGTGACCATATTTAAGAAAATAAAATATAGGACAAAAATATTTTTCATAATATTTTTAAATAAATAAGTACATATATATATATATATATTTATGTTTTTGAATCGAGACAAAAGCATAATTTTTAAACTAACTATTATAGATTAAATTTAAACACATTACTTTGAAAAACATAAAATAACATAATGGAACCATAAATTGACACTTTTTAAAATTTCTTCAAATCCCTTATTCGTGCATATTGTATACTTTACTTTCTAAAAAAAAAACTTGTTAATTCATTTTACGGTTATAATTGATCTAATGGTATCCAAAAGATTTCTAGATTCTTACATTATATTTTATTTTCAAAAATTTTAAATTCATCAGTAAGTGAAAAAACGGGACTTATATGGGACAGACTTGAAACTACGGGACAAAAAGCGTCTTGAGAGAAGTTTGTCAGGACACGGAGCCGAAATAAAGGACAATCCTGTATAAAACAGGACGTATGGTCGGTCACCCCAGTCTACAGCCGCGTCGCATACCTTTGAACAGCGTTTTGAACGGCACCGGACTCTCGTCGACAGATACGTTCGCGGACCAACCGACGGAATCGTCCGTGATCGGAGACCGGTGCACGTCGTAGGCCAGCGACAACGGCAACCGAACGTTCAGCAACACCAAACCGGGCACGTCCTCCGAGCCTGTTGTAGTCGTCGAGTAGTACGCGCACGCCGTGCATTCCGTCGACGACGTCGCGGCCGACTCGGAACCGTCGCCGCAGTCATCGTTCTCTCTGTGCACCGTCGCTCGTACCGTCACGGTCTCGGCTGAAAACGACAGTGGCGGCGGTCGGTTATAAGGGGAGGGCGATAGGTGGATCGCCCCCACCCCCTTGGGACTAAATTTTTACAAATTTATTACTATTTTATCACAGATTAAATCAGACTGAATTTTGCACTCTGCGGGAAAAAAAAAACAGCAAAACAAAATTACCTCGACGGTTATCGATATGGATTAGTTATTGACGTAAATTTTTGTTTTAATTTACGTTTATTCAATTTGAGTTACATTACTCGTAAAAATATCAATACTCGAAAAACACTAAAAGTACTAAATTTAACGTGACTTGAATGTGTGGGTAAATACTATGTATTTTCCAACTTTTTATAATATTAGTCTCGACACATGTATGTAAATTGTAATTTATATATTAACAAATTATAACACATTATTTTAAAGAAAAATATTCCCAATACTATGTTGTAAGCTCTATTCCATGTTCAAAATCAGTATTTCCAAGTATTTCATAAATATTGAATATAATTTGTTCGATACCAATTAATAAGGCTTATGTATAAAAGTACTTAGAACGTATTATAACTATAATATGGCCAAATAAATACCGAAGAAAAAATAAACTTCAAACTTCAAAGCAACTATAAGTTATGATTGTGATTATTATTATAATTAGTTTAATTAATGTAAATTAATGGTTCTTATAAAATTATTTATGATATTTTTTCCTCTACGAAAAATTAAAAATGCATTTTAGAGTCGCACGAAAAAAAATATTACCTATACAATTATTTTATCTTCGTTAATGATTTTCATAATACTCGTATGTTTTGATATTGTTAACTAATGCATTTGCGTTCGTTATGCAAACCATATTTATACTAAGTTAAGGAATTATGGTTAATATTTTTTAATTAAAAATGTACATATAAATTGCAACTATTTATGTGATTTACTAAATTTACTTACATAAAAGACATGGTTGAGATCAACAATTTGTGAAGATTGATTAAATAAATGGGCTAGCATTGCCTCAAATTCACAGAGACATCTCTATTTATGTAGGTAGATGATAGATCGTATTATAATATGCTTTGTAAAGCAAATCAAAAAAACGGTATTATATATATAGATATGTATATATATATATATTCCGATTTCAAGATAATAAAAATATTGATTTTATAATAATTTTCGTTTCAATTATGTTCATCAGATATAAGTTATTTTCAATTTCAATTTGAAAAATAATATAGCAATTTTTTTATATTTATATTCTTGATTATATTGATGTAATATTGATCTCCGGCTTTTTTTAACCGTTTAATATAAAGCGACAGACCACTACATTTTCACATACGATTTCGAGGGGGCTTTAATATATATATATTAAAGGGGAAATCAATCCCTGCGTCCCCCACTTAGTTGTACCAGTTACACCTAAATGTTTTTTACGAATATTGACATTTTGGAGTGAGATTGAATCCGAAATAAATCTACGCTACAATATTATACAATATTTATCGTTGCCGTTTAAACGAAAGGCTCTAAAAGAAGGAACAAAAACAGAATTTACGAGCTATTTATTCGGGTGCATATTAATTAAAATATCTAACCTCATCGGAGTTTTATGTTTGTTTGTTTTTTTTTTTTTTTCGTTCGTTTTTACCTGGTCTACTACAGGTTGATCTGACGAGCACCGAGATGCTAACCCGACAGAATATGATAATAATAATAATAAAAGCCATCACTGCAAAATGTATGGAAATATTTTCCCGTCGGTTGCACGCCACGTGCAATCGTTAAAGTAATAATTTGTTTCCGGACGCCGAACGATTACGCCGCCGCACAGACCTCATACCTCGCGAGGTACATAATATACTGACCTAACTTCCCCGACCTCTGTATATATTTATCTCCGAGAGCCTTTGCGGCCAAGATCTAACCTCGTTCATCTATCCCCGTCGCACGAGTGTCTCCGTTTTTTTCCAGTCCGCCGTTCCCGTTTATTCTAAATCGTCTTTTTTTTTCTAAACGCGTCTCCGTCGTTTTTCCAGTTCGTTTCATAGCCGTGTGTTGTACCGAGTATGTAATTTATCATTATAAATAGAGCTCAGACGTTTATTGATTTTTAGATTCTGAACGAAGCGAACAAACTAGTATACTTACTGGTAAACAATAATATTGTATAAATATTATTGCAGGATTTAAAATTTTTAATTTTTAAAAGGTTATAATGACTATTTCAAATAGATTTGAAAAATCGATTTCAAGTGTTGAATTTTAAAATCGATTGTTGTTTTGATATTACATATAGTTATCGATTTTAATTTTTTTGGATTTAAATATCAATTTCAAAAAAATAAAATCTAAAGGGTATTTCGATTTTGATAAAACAATTGAATATTCTTTAGAAAAAAAAATCAATTTCTATACCTATTATTTTCAATTTTTCTTAAAATGTTTAACGACTTATATCCATGTTTAATATCGATTTCGCCTATAACTCGTTTGATCACCTACATAGTTGACATACGACACCCAGAGACAAAAAAAAAAACCCTTATTGTATTATATAATATTATGTATTATTATAATAATTACACTTTTCACACAAACAATTATTATTATCTGTGACCACAGTTAGGTTAGGTTAGGTTAGTCTCCAGGAGTTATGAAATAATTTGTCGAAAAAAAAAACCGAAACGAGAACAAACCAACAGCTTAGTGTGCAGTCTTGTTTCAAAAAACAATCGATGGGAAAAAAAACAAAAACTGTGCTTAGGTATTATGGCGTTACGAAGAAGTACATACGAGATGCTTTCTTTCCCATCCCCACCTGTTCACCTCATCGTTTTACCGCCCCTTTTACACCCGCGAGGATTTATCAAAAGTTTCGAGCGCGGCTTAACTTTTCGGCATCGGACTAAAAGGGTTGACATCGTGCGCGATCAAGAGAGACTTTAACACATATATAAGCATTTGCTATTAAGTCTGTGTTTCGTGAAAAAAATAACCCCCCCCCTGCATTACCATGACAGAGTTTTTTTAACGTGTAAAGGGTTTAAAGAAATTTTTCGAAAACAGTACTCTCGTTCTTAACCGGGAAGACCGAAATTTAAGCGCAGAAAATGATTCTTAAAATATTTACAAAATTTCATTTATTTTACACTTCAAACAACGACGTAACAATAAACCAGTTATTCTCAACCTAATTTGCTTTTCCAAAAGGAAAGAAACAAATGAACAGATTTATTCGAATAAAATCTCAGTTATAACTTCGGCCAATAGCCGTACTTTTCGAAATGTTTTCTAAAACAAAACACGATTTTTCTTTTTTTCTCATCAATTTAACCCTTCATACTGTAGTTCTGATGGAAACAGTGTAAACGCCTTAAAAAAAAAAATAATATTTTACCGAATTAAACATGACAAGACAAATTCTTGATGAGTATAGGATTTTCTTATTTAATAAGGTTTCGATAGAGAAAAAAAATCATTATTTTTAGCATATTTTTGTCTGGGTAAGATAAAAAAAAAAATACGATTAACGGGGATATGATGAATTCTTTGCATGAGATTAGTTTCAAACATTTTCCATCTCACTTTCTGAAATTTTTCGGTTTAAATTTATATTGGCGGGTTTTAGCACGTTTTTACGGGTCGTCAGTTTTTGGGTTTAAGAAAATGCTGTACGTTCGCAATCGAGTATCACCAATTGTTTCTATTCTAATTTGTTCTTAAACTGTTTTAGAAAAACTGTATCAATTTAAAAATTAAAAAACCGTTTTTTCTAAAGATTTATTTTGTTTTATTTTATTAATTTATTATTTTTTTTTTTTTTTTTTTGAAAATTCCTAATTCAGAATAAGTTTCTAAAATAAATTTTTCTACGTCGCATATTATGGCAAAACAATTTTTTAACGGGTTAACGTCCTCTGAAATATTAAACTATTTCTATTTGCTCAATTTAATCATAACATCGATAATTATATTAATCATTTTGTCGATAGAAAACATTATATTGTGATAAATATATACGTACTCAATTCCATTAAATGTATGACTATGGGTGAAACGACAAGTGGAGCGACCGTTTGGAATGTAATTTGCACTCTGGATGTAGCTAGTGACGGCGATACGTCTATTTCGATGTCACACGATTTCCGCGACCCCGTTGTATGCACGCTCGAAATCCGTGCGTTTAATTTCAATAACGGCAGAGTGTCAGCCTCTTAAAATGAAAATAAAATTTAAATATAATAACAATTAAAAAAAGCCGGACATACTTCGCACGATGGGTGTACTTCGCACGACGGGTGGCAGGCACGTACACGAAATAAATTTTCGGGGGGTGTTCCTTATAAAATAGTAGTATTATACGTACAATGTACATATATAAAATGACTGAACAACGCTGCAATTAAGAAATTTCGGGGAGGGTTTGAAC
>JAIPRM010009107.1:0-15142 GCA_025469315.1 Stegophylla sp. TES_Ste_2020
TTATTTCAGTCTTACCCTTGTAAAATGTTTAATTCTTTGTCCGTAAGAAATTTTATTGCACCAAAATATTTGCAATGAAATTTTCTATCTAGCCACCAAATTTCAAAACAATCGGTTAAGCCAATTTCCTTATATGTACGTTAAAGTGCGTAATTTTAAGTAAAACTAACGAATTTAGTCGAAATTCTAACTTCAAACGGGTATAAAAAAAAATTTTGTCTAACGAATTTTGAGATTTTTTCAGATCAATTAGACACATAAATCAGTGAGATCATATTAAATTTTCAAGTCTTAATATCAAAATTCAAAAATTTTATTGCATAAAAACTAACATAAAGTGAGATATTTCTGAAATTTTCAAAATGCCGTACTTAACTCAAAATTCATCATATCATTTTTATATTGTTAGAAAATGTTTTTTTGACCGTTTTTAGTAGTTGGTGAAAGTTTCAAGTTTGTAGCTCCATTATTATAGAAGTTATGGTAAAAAGAAATTTTCAATTTTCCTAAAATGCCGGTAACTGCATATTTTGCCATTTTTCGTTAATTTTTCGACAGTTTTTCACCGCGCTTGGAAAAAGTATTGAGAAATTGGAAAAATGACCTCTTTAAAGTACCATCTGGGTGTGATTTCGGTTCTATAGAGATACTGATCGAAACTTACGGACAAGTATTTCTATACGAAAAAGTGTTCACAGAAAAAGAAAAAAAAGAAAAATAAAAAAAAATAAACATCATTGTAAAATCATAAGCTTCTTCACTTCGTTCAGAATCTAAAAAAAAATGTTCAGTCAATTTTATATAAATGAAAGTAAGAAAAAATATACCTATGAGAAAATGGGTTGAAAAAAAAAGAAAATTTTTTTTTTCCACGTATTAAAAATTGTCTTGTATTAAAATGTTTTTTATGTAATTGTCTTTCTATACTTAAATCTTAACAAAGTTTACATTAAAGAATAAAGTTTTAAAGGCGTTTTTTCGTCAAATTTTGGATAATTTTCAAAATTTGAAACAAATAATGAGAATTTCAAAAAATCGTCAAGAGTAAAATTCTGATTCGAAAAGTTGATGGTTGAAAGTTTCAGAAAAGTGTTGCAATACAAAAAAGTAATCACAGGGGAAATAAGTAGTAATCATCACTGTAAAAACAATTAACTATTTCGCTCCACTCAGAATTTTATTTATAATGAGTGACATTCACGTGTCGTTCACAAAATATGAACGTGAACTCATGTGCGTACTAAACACTGCGATGCAATGGTGCAGAAGCAGGGGTGGCAAGGGGGGCAGTTGCTCTTTCTGTATGAAACATGGAGGGGCATTTTGCCCCTCTAAATAAAATTTAGATAAACTATAATAAAAAAGAAATTTTTTATTAAATTTTCATTTTCTTATAATAATTATGAATCTCATGATAATGAATAAAAAATATACTTATTATTGAAACTTAAATAAATTATTTGATTTTTTGATAACAACTGGTATCTCAGTCCGTGACTTATATTATATGAAATTTAAAAAAATATTGCACATTTATATATATACATATATATATATTTATTGGTATATAATAAAAAAAAAAATAAAAAAATAAAAAATCAATGTATAATAATACAATATGGCTGTGGTTTCAAAAAAACAGTTGAAACTCGAATATGATTTTGAATTATCGAATGTTTTGATACGATTATTTTATATTAAAATTGGTTATCCATTTGATGATCAATCATACTATAGAAATAGAACAATAAATAATTTAACAAAGTGAAAGTAATAATTAAAAATATGATGGAATATACAATGAGATATTTTACATTATGAACTACCATAAAAACATGAAACATTCAGTAACTATTCATAACCTTTTTATAATATGTTTAATGAATTTTTAACTTAATATAGTCTGTCTAGCAACAGAATAAATAAGTGGTGACTGGTGAGAGTTTTATAAGTTGATGATATTTTATTTATTCAATTATAAGTATAGGCATAACTAGGTGGGGGCTCATGAGGGCTGGCCCTTCCCTCAGTTTATTTTAAAGAATCATCGAAATCGTGTGTGATCACACGTTATAATAAGAACCTAATTTCTTGTTAAACGGTTAAAAAAAATTTGTATATTTTATTAACGATAAAATACTTTTATTAAAATTAAATTATATAAATATCGAATGACTTAATAAATATTTTAGGCAATAGAGCTAGTAATAGTGTGAAAAATGTATATATTCAAACATGTATGGACACCCGACCCCAGCACCCCATTTGATAAAATTCTGGTTGGGCCACTGTAACTTCTGAATATTTGACCTTCGTGTGAAAAATAATTCCATCTCCTCTGCTGAGATGAACCAATTCATTTCAACTATCACAAATACAAAATAAGTGGGTAATAAAAGATGTAGGCAAAAAAAAAGTAAAGGGCAATGGTGGACACAAGGGGAGGGAAGTAGGGTGAATCCCCCACACCATTAACAAAAATAGGTTAGGTTAGGTTTTCTGATTGCAAAAAAAAAAAAATAAAAATATGTGACCTTTTTTCCCTCTTTTTTGTATCAAAACAATCGCCAATTAATTCTCAATTTTGGAATGTTTTTTTATGCTAAAATAGTTTGGCTCTGAATGATAAGCACACCCAATATCCAAAATGCATTTTATTTGGCTTTTTTTTTCTCTCATATCTCTCATACTCTCATATCGGTATCTCTTCTTCGACCACTGACTACAGATTATAGAAGCCATTAGACTTCCACGAAATTATAAGTTTATTTTATAAATAGGTTATACTTAATACAAATCATAAATTCATTTGTCTCTGTTAAGTATTGTTTAGCGTTAATTATTTATTTAAACTTGAGTTAGGTATGTAATGCATGGTTTTTTTTAATGTCACGTTTTTATTTTTTAATTACATTTTTTATTTAATTTGTTTTAATAAACTAATATTTATCATAATGTACGTAAAGGGATTGTTAAGTATACTTGTTTTGTGCACACCAAATTATGAATAATGATAATGACACTCGAGATTATTTAATAAGGTATAAAATTTAACACGTTCACATCACGCATAAATACCAATATCTTAAATCATGGTTGTTAGTAGTGGCGTGAGATATTTTTGGTTTGCGCATATCACAGTTGGCAATTGCTGGGCATGTTTTGATTTTATAAGCCGAAAACCGTATATATAAATCATAATGTTTTAAATTTTGTATTGACTAAATTGCTATCTCCACGATAACTTAACTTAACTAGAACAGTGTATGTTTCATAAAAATCAGTTTAGTAGTTTAAATGGTCAGTAGGAATAAATAAAAACACATACATACCAGGCCCGTGTACGGGGGGGGGGTGGGGGTGTTTAGGGGTTCAAACCCCTAAATAATTTTTAAGTGTACAATATTCATATATTATATGTGTATATTACAATAAATATTACAAATTATATACATATATATATATAAATAATACAACTACAGTTTATTTAAAGTACATGACACGCAAAAGATCGGTTGACCATTGATTCTGATTGACGAATCAGTAAAAGCCATTGTATTCCAAAATAAACGATCACTACGGTAGTGGCATGTTCATTGAAGATATTTGTATTATGACACCATCACCGTGTCCGTGGTAGGCAGTTTAAAGACACAGTTTAAAGCACAGATGCACAGCAAGTTGAGACTTGATATCGATTTGAATTGAGCGCTAAGTGCGAGGGGCGCTACACGAGCTTGCGAAACAAGCGAAGGGATTATTGCGAAGAGAGTGAAGCGAATGAAGCTGTGGAGTGAAGCGACGCTCATTGTTAAAATAGTGCGAAGCGAAATTGATGTTTTAATCAACAAATAGTGTGAATAGTCTCGCGGCCAAACCAGAGGCGTCCAAACACTTTTTCGTATAAAAATTCATGTCCAAAAGTTTAAACCAGTATCTTTTGAATTAAAATTCACCTTTAGATGATGATTTTAAAAGGTCATTTTTCGACATTTTTAATAATTTCAACAAAATTTGGGAAAATTGCCGATAATTTGATAAAATGCCTCAGAAACTATCTTTTTTTAATTCAAACATTATGAAAATATAAATGTAGATAATGTTGATGATATGAGAAATATTTGAAGTGAAGTGCAAGAATATTTGAAAATGTGAAAAATGTTTTTCTCATTAATTTTTTTTTTCTGTTCTCAGTTATTGGCCTGACTGAGTGCAAAATTGTTTGTTTTTGTTCAATTTATAAACTTTATAATTTTCAAGTAAAATTGTCTTATATAAACTGAAGCTCCACTCAGAGTCGTTTTATTGAAGGAATGATTTATCGTTTCTTTAAAATTTTACGCACTCACAAAATCTTAACCGAAGAGTGAAAAATACCGATGGTGCGAAATATGTTCGCCTTTTTTTTACAATTTTTATATAATTTATTAATGCACATTATTACATATAGTAGTACCATTTGTTTGTTTTAATATATTATATTCATTATTATGTTTTTACATTAGATCGAACATAAATTCGGTTTACAGTGTACGTATATTATACAGAGGCCTATATGTTGTGAATGGGTAGGGTTCAGGTCCGGATTTAGAGGGGGGATGAGTGGGCTGCAGATCAGGGGAACCTAAAAATTAGAGGCCCCACAGTTAATAATAATTACTTAATGGTTCTGACAATAATAAATAAAAATAATATAATAGTTTAAAATAATATTTTTACTAAACTAATAATAAATTTTTCGTATTTTTCAAATTAAAAATATCGGTGTTTTAAAATCTTGATGATACAAGTTTTACCTGTCCATGGTTGTCATTGCAGTACACCCATATAATAATTTTAATAACAATCCATTTTTAAATTTTAAAATAAAAATAGACCATTTCTGTGTTTTTTTAGCAAATAGTGTTCCTTGACAATCAAATGCATAAAAATTATTAAACTTGATTTAGTTTTCATAAAAAATTAGAGTAATTAAATATTTAAAATATTGAAAATGAAGCATGAAATTTGTCAAATTTTACTAAGATGACATAAATGAAAATTTGGAAAAAGAACCTTAAACTTATTCAATTAGATGAATTTTATAAAATTGAAAAAAATGAAACCAGTGAAACCAACCTTAGTCAGGATACTTATGTATAAAATATTAATAAACAGAGAAGTTAAATGTTTTTTTCTTAATGTAAAAATATTTCTTCTCATTAATCTTATTATTATGATTTCAAACTATAAAAATGAAAATTCATATTTTACTAATTTAAAACATGCATAAAATATATTGCATACTTCTATGGACACAGAAAGAATGAATTAAGTATCAAGAATGAGCTTGTGATATATTTAACAAATTGATTTCCTACGTGTGATTGGAGATTTTGTAAAGTTGAACCCATTTAATTTTAAATATAATAATTAAAATAATATGATAAATACATAATTTAACATAGTACAATAAAGAATGATCTAATTATCAATTTTGATTGTTTTTATAATTTATTATAAAATTTTTTAACATAGATAGACAATAATATGAGAAATGTTATGCTGTAAAAATGTAAAAAAATTAATTTTGGAAATTTTCTTCTAACATATTTTTTTTTTAAACTAATTTTTTTTCCTGATCCCAGTTAATTGTGGAATATAATACTGGCTGGGTAAAAATAATTTTTTTTGCTACAATTATAAACTTTATAATTTTTAAGCTTGAATAATCTGAAATTTCTTGCTGAATCGTCATATTGAAAAAATGATTTATTGTTTCTTTAAAGTTCAATACACTCGCAAAGAGCATTCTACTTAAGGAATAAAGGATACCCATGGTACAAAGTATTTACGACTTTTTACGAACAATTTTTTACATTTATTTATTTTGAGTTAGAAAAATTGTGATTTTTAAATTTCTAAGTCATTTTATCTTTATTTTTATATCAAATTTTTAATATTATATTGTACTTAGCTAACTTAAATAATTAGTGTTATTAATAACAATTATTTGTATACAATTTACAGAATTTTATGAATTATATCGTCTATAACATTATACTTAAAATAAATTGTTATCATTGTAAAAAGTTTAAATTTTCTACATTTGGTGTTAATCAATGGGGTTTAACCCTCAACGGCCCCAACCCCCAATATCCCCTCATATTTTCCTATACGTATATACCCATAGACGTTGAATTTATAGGGAGATTAAATTTTTCGTGGTAAGTGGCAGGCAAAATGGCACGAATGGCAAAAAATGTCCTTAAAAAATTACCTAAAAAAATTATATATATTTGACGATTATCTGTAAATAAATATTTATGTTCTCTCTACGTCCATTGAAGTGATTAGGGCAAATCTGATATTGGCCAAATTATTAGCATTGAAATTATCCGAAAAAATTTTCCGGAATTTGATTTTAAATTCATTTTCATTTCTATTAACTATTGATGATTATATAATAATATTCACTGCAACACGACAACGGTGAATGAAATCGACGAAATCAAAATCAGTTACTCAGGTACTAATCTTAGTCTGTGGTAATTCCCATGTTTTAAGTTATAGATATAAATATAATGGTTGACAAGAAATCATAAGAAGTGAACTAGTGTAAAATCAGTAAAAATGAATAAAAATGTGGGAAAATGACTTAAAAATATCAAAAAATGACTTAAAAAGTAATAAACACCAAAAAATGCAAAATTAAAATTAGTTTTTCAGTTTTACATGCTAGTGAAACACATTTGTGGCCAGGAGAGCATCGTCTAAAACATTCAAAAAAAAAAAAAAAAACAAATTCAAAATGCATCAACTTCCGAGTCATAGTAATAAGTAATAATATATGTTATGCCACAGCGTTCAAATATTAATCAATACTATCAATCAATTTACTATCAATCGCCATTAATTATAATTAAAAATGTAATGGTATGTGCGTAGATGTAATGCGTTTCAAAAATAATTATAAGAATGTTTTACGAACAAAGAGTTGTGAGTGAACGCTAACGTCTGGCGTTTTATGAATATTTTATGCCACCGAAACGTTATTATAATCAGAATAATCTTTTACGATAATATTATATACCTAGTCGGTTGTTTGCATGCAATACATTATATTTTATAAAAACTTAACTACTCATTTTTTTTCGTGCGAATACGTGCACATATATTATACATATATTCGCATTGATAATATTATCGATTTCCTTGGCGATTGTTCATACATTCTCACCCACACACGCACACGTGTTGCATATTGCAACACGTTTGAGTTCAGTACTTAATAAACAAATAGGTAATACAACTTACACATAATAATAGCAGCTATAACGATTAAAAGCAGTTTTATGACGCTTATACCAGTTTAAAACCCCAAACTACCCAAAATACCTTAGCAAATGTTTAGGCAATTTTTTTACAATATAAATATCAATCTTAGTGTGTGCATATTAAACAAACATCAGTATGACTATCTATATATTCAATTCATACGGAGAAAAATCCAATAAAAATATAGTTATTTTTATCACTAACGTATACCACTAGATTGATTGACATATTTTATATTAAATTCACAAGTGCATTTCTATTGTATATATTAGCCTATTTTATAATGTGAATTTTTATTGAACTTGACATTTAGTAAGTTGTTTTTAAATGATATCTTAATTTATACAACAACACTTTAATATTAATCATGGACAGTAATTTAGGGTTATCAATCAAATTACTAATAATTTGTATAGAAAAATGTAGTCTATTTTTTTTTTCTTATTACTAATATATCTAAATATAAAATATTAAGTAATGAGAGATGTTCTCTGTATATTTTACAGTTTACAGAAACCTATTTTACTAGTTTACTATAAATTATAATATGTTTGTGATGGAAACATATCATAAAAATTTATTTTGAATAGCTCAATAGCATCTACCTATGTGTTTGATTAAACCTGATTGACATGGAGACAAAGAGTGGAATTAAAATCCAAACATGGCCTAAACATTAAACACTGAACAGTATATCAATATACTAAGAAAATTCTAAATAGTGGACACTCTCGATCACCGAAATTTTGTTCGCTATTTGGAGGTGTACGCTATTTAGAGGAAATACTTTTTCAAAATTTGTATAGAGTAATTGTGTAATATGAGAATGTAAGTTCGAGGTTAAATTTAATTTTATATTTCGTTTTTAAGTATAATTACTAATCATGGAGATTTATTTCAAATTAATTGATTATTAATTTTTAATTTAATACATACATAAATATTAAAAAAAAAAAGTGTAAGTAGCACTACGCTACAATAGTATACTATTAAAATATAAGCACAGTCTTAATTTTTCTGTTGTTTTGAAAAAGACATGAATTTCAATTTTTTTCGTGAATGCGATACTTTATTGCTTTAAACACAACACTAATTTTTTTTTTTTTAATTTTTAGTATAATAGTTTATTATTGTAGTCAGAGTAATTGAAAACGTTTTGGTAAAAATCTGAATTTAAAAAAATGATTATTCAACGAGATAATAAGAGTTCAGTAATACGAGTGAACATTCTCCTATGTTTTACGTGTAAAAGTAGTTTGATTTTCACAATGGTTTTAATAACATACGATAATGTTTCAGAATTTTTTTTTCCGAATCTGAAGTATATTTATGTGCTTAAGACGATGGCGTGATTAAAAAATTAATATATCTAGTTATTGTATTCATAAAATACGTCGCCGCAACATCTAAACGAAATTTTACGAAATTTACTAAAATAGTTTTATATATTATGAAATAACTAAAAGGCATATCAAAATTATAATAACACCAATGTAATAAACACAAAAAAACACTTCGGATTATATAACAAATAAAATAAAAATATCATTTTTAGCAATTGAAATCATTATATCAATATAGATACTTTTACACGTAAAACATACACCGTCGTTCGGACATTGGCTCTATGACGTCACAAGCATATTTTCAAACATGTATAACTCATTAAATAATTGTGAAAACCACACCATATTTCTTAGAAAATGCCGTACTTTGAAAACCACACCATATTTCTTAGAAAATGCCGTACTTTAAATCTAAGCAAACTTGTTTTTAGTGTTGTGTTGTCCTTTAACACATTCATCGCATCGTAAAATAATTACCAACCAAAAAAGCAGATGAAATAATGGCTTATTTACCATAATCGTTTTGCGTTATTGTAATATTATGACATCGTTTACTTTTTATAATTGTATGGTCCATTGGCAGAAATAGAATACAAATTTCGGGGGTGCTTAAATACTTATTTTCTTGATTTAGCCTGTCTTATGATATTAGCCTAATGTTAGTTAAAAAATCTGGAGTGGCTTTGAATAGATGTATTATCAAGAAGGGAAGTAAGCTCCCAAGCTCTCGCCCTCCTATTTCCGCGTATGGTATGGTCATATAATAGGTAATAATATTATCAGTTTTTACTAGTTATACGGGCATTGGGTGTCGGAAACGAGTTAGTTTGGTATAACAACGTAAATTATTTTATTCTGTTTTAAAAATTCAATATTTTCTGTTATTATATTAAATATCTTCTATTTCAAGCCAACGTTCTACTGTGTTAGTGTAGCATATTGGAAAACGGAAGTCCTTCCATGCGACGATACTGGATTCGAATCAAACCCGGTTATCCTAATATTTTACATTTTTTTTAACCTTGACTGACGTGTGCCACAATAAACATAAGTAAAATTTATGTTACTGTGCATAAATGTTGATTAACGATAATTAGAGCCGCTACATTTTATTTTATTTTATTATGATGCTTATATTTTATTGTAATTTGAAATTATTTATGGAGTATTCATTAGGTGTATCTATGTGAATATATGAAAATCAATTTTCGTTTTTCGTAAATCTTGTATGTAACAAAATAATTTATAGTTCAACATTTAAGTTTAATTCTTCAAAAGTGATAATGATTATTGTGTATTAGTTTAAGCTTCGTTCAGAATCGTTTTATTGAAGAAATGATTTTTCGTTATCGTTTCTTTAAAATTCAATACATCCGTCAAGAGTATCCCACCCGACTTGCGAAGAACACGCCGACAAGTGAAGTACACTTTTTTTTCTTTTGAAATGTTCAATATGTTGAAAAATTGATTTTCTTCATACCAATTGAGTAAAATATAGTAATTATTTATTGATCACTTCAGAGATACTGTTAAAAATTTTCATATATTATCAATAATAGTAATGTATAGACTTGAAAATGTTTTTAAATAATTTGGAGTTTTTTTTCCGAAATAAATGTATGATTGGGAAAATGTTCCTAAAAATATTTCTACTAGATATGTCATTAATATTGGCTAGATAAATTATATTTCATAGGTATTTCACTTTAAAATTACTGCTCGAAAAACTTTTATTAAGAAAAAAAGTTAAATAGGTATACTTTGTATCATAAGTGGCATTCTTCGCTCCTTTCCTCGGATAGCATATTCGTGATGGATGAGTTAAATTTCTAATAAAAATTTTCTTAATAATATAATCAATGATATTAATGTTAGTACATTATTTACTTGTATACTATATGTTTGTAACGAGTGCATTTAGTTTATATTATATAAAATGTCAAGCCGAGAGAAACAACAGTTTTATATTTAACTGAACACGTCATACAATTGTTAGACTTATAATATGCCACCCTGTTAAATACTTTTTCCGTTAAAAAAATACTTGGATAATCTACCGCTGGTTATGCCTTTGTCCTTTACACCATCGGCGGTTTTTTTATTCACAATATTATTCGCGGAATAATAATTTGATGTGACATGAAAAATATGTTTTAATAGAACCGTAGGTATAAAATACGTCAGTGTAAAGCAGTAATATCGCCTAAAATATTTTTACACAACGATCAACCTACTCTATGTGGGACTCTGCTATATTTATTTTTTTGTGAATATACTACAAAATATTACAATCGTAAATCGTAGAATCTTCTTTGTCCGGTTTATGAGGTCACTCAAAAGTCATTTGCATACATATTTCTTTAATTAAGCACTATTTTACGATGTAGAAATAAAATAATAATTGCTTTCGCTTTTAAAACGTTTAAAATTAGGTCATAGCGATGACTCGTCCATTATACTGTCACACAACGAATAATTGGCATATTTTGTTTGTCTTTCTTACTATCGTGTATTTTCGGCGTGAAACAAATCTTGAAATATTTATGTGTATAAAAAATACTGAAATTTTTGGGAATAAAATATAAGCAAAAATCAATAAAGTAACTTTTTTCGACATTTGATACGCCTTGAACGATTAAAATAAATGTTCATGAAATGTACGACCATTTAAATATTCTATGGATTAAAGAGAACAGAATAAATATGAATATTTCTCAATTCATGAATAACTCGACAAATATTTTTTTGTAAAAAATTATTATTGTAGAGATGGTGTAATAATTATCTAAATTTGGGATGGAACAGATTACAGAACGGTTATAATCATAATCCAAATTAAAATCAATTACATATTTGTTTTAGTATCTGAAAGCAATGAAGAAAGTGGTAGTTTCACAATGATTTTTTTTTTTTTGTTTTTTTTTTTTCTTGGGAATACTTCTTCGTTTAGTAAAATTATTTAACCACCAAAATTTGTACAAAAATACAGCAACATTAATGACCAGAATTTGTCTCTAAATGTTAATTTATTCGCGTCAGTTTTCAAAAATGTCAATAGTTTTTTTTTAAAACTGTAAAAAACAATAAAAACAGTAATATATATTCATGAAATCGACTTTAGTAATTTAGTCTTTACATTAAAACTAATGGTATTAGGAATTAATTTTTTTCATTCATTTTAAACATTAGTGTAAGAACATAAAGAACATAGAACAACTTTCAACAACATTTGAACTTTTTGGGTTCTAGAATTTCGGAAATACCTAGTGTTCTTTCTGATAAAATTTTAAATTCTCAATATAAAGGGGAAATATAATACTGTCTTATTCATATAACAGGGGGGGGGAACCATGGTAATCTATATGATATTCGTGAACATTAAATATAACATCAAACGTAAACATACATTTTTTTTTTTTTTTTAGATTCTATGTATAGTGAAAAAGCTAGTGTTTTGAAAATTATGCTACTTATTATTATTATTATTATTATTTTTATTTTTATGTGTACTCATTTTTGTATGGAAATACTTATCCAAAAGTTTCGACCAATCACTTTTGAATCCTAATTTACTTTCAGATGATACTTTTGAGAAGTAATTTTTAAAAATACTAAATAATTTTCTCAATATGGGAAAACTACCAAAAACTTCATAAAAAAGACTCGGAAAATATTTATTTTTTTAATCTAAACTTTGTGAAAATTAAACTATAGATAGAAAATATGAGAAATATTTCGGTGCAAGAAAATTTTGAAAGTGTGAAAAAATATTTATTCTTTTATATTTTTCAATATGAAAGTGAGATATGAAATTGGTTGAGCAAAAATAATTGTTTTTTTGTAATTATAATGAATAAATATTATAAATTTTAAGTAAATGGTCTTGTATAAATTTAATCCCTACTCAGAATCGTTATATTGAAGAAATGATTTATCAATTTTTTACTTTTGAATCACCCCTCACCCACAAAGTCCCACCCAAAGAGTAAAGAATACCAATAAGTCGAAGAATGTTCAGCTTTTTTTTCTTTATACAATGGTTATACAATTAGTTTATGTGTATTTGGATTTAAGTTATGGTGTCACCTTAGGAAAAAACTTGTGAACCAATTGATGCAAAAAAAATAATAATAATAATAAAATAATAAATAAATAAATAAATTTGGGCTGTGGATAAAAAAGATTATTTTTTGGCTAAAGTTCCCGGAACTAATTCAAATTGTCTTTTTTTTTCAAAACGGGAATTCCCAAGTATTTATCATCTTGTTATATTTTACACAAACACAAATGGAAATTCGGAAATGATTGCGATGATGAAAAAAAATTCGCAAACATGTAGTGATTAGTGATTGGTGACATCCAGGATTGGTTGAGGTCGATGCGAAAAACTGCACTTCGAATTCACTCAACCACAATTAATGATTTTCAATTCTCTGAAAACACATTTACAAACGTTCGGATCATTTGAAATAGAGTAATATGTGTCTGATTATACTTGTGAGTTGAGAGGGAACCTTAATTCCCAAAACTATTCTGTACGTCAGACAAGACTATTCCTGCAGTGAACCCGAGCGAAAATACCCCTCTTCTAAAAATCCCAGTGGACTCTACCGACGAAAGTTTTAAGTGTGTTCACAGTTCGTTACTCAATTATTTCATGGACTACTACTGAGTTGGTGAGTGGAAGAACAGTATTAACTATTAGTTCAAAAAATTTCAATTCGAGATAATCAAGTTTAAAACTTTTAAAAATATATCTGGTATAACCTATTAATTTAAATACAAGTATATTATATGGCTTCATTCACACAGTTCCCAAGGAATTGTTAATACAATAGTTGGCCAATAAAAAATTGTTTGAATGTTATTCTAACTTAAAATGGTTATAGAGAAAAAGTTGAATTACGATTTTCAGGATTCTTTTAAGCCGATTAAATATACATATATGTGAGTGAGATTATATTAAATTTTCAATTCTTAAGAATAAAAATTAAAAATTTTATAAAAAAAACTTCCAAAAAACGAGAAATTTCCAATATTTTCAAAATGTTATATTGAATTCAAAATTGATCTAATATTTTTTAATTTTTTATAAAATGTTCTTGTGACCATTTTTAGTATTTTGTGAAATTTTCAAGATTTAGCTATTTTATTTTCGATGTTATGTTAAAAAACAATTTTAAATTTTATGAAAATTACTGTTATAGTGTATTTTACGTTTTTTGACAATTTTTTGACAGATTTTTCTTGTTTTTAGAAAAAGTGTCGAGAAATTTGAAAATTACCACACTTAGTGCTATCTGTATGTGATTTTGGATCTTTAGAGATACTAATTAAAACTTTGGACAAGTATTTATATTCAAAAAAGTGTTTCTAGAAAGAAAAAAATTAAAATAAACATCATTGTAAAATTATAAGCTTCATTTCTTCGCTTAGAATCTAAAATAAATGATATGCACTTAAATTCATGAGTTATGTATAAATAAAATATAATGCACTTAAAAGTTTAAATATAAGTACTATTCATTTAAATAAGAATACTTCATTTTTAAATATCAATTATTAAGAATAATTATTTTAAAGTTAGTTGAATTAAAAAAATTAAGGCTAAATTTTAATCTATTATATAAGTCGGCGTTTCTCAAAGTGTGGGTCGCCACCCACTGGTGGGTCTCGAGTCAACTTTTGGGGGGTCGCGAGAAATTTGTTTAATTAAAATAAATTCTCAAAAAATTATGTTTTTAATCTAACTCCAATTTCAAAATGATGGAACGGCACATTTGCATACATTTGTAAAATTTTATTTATTATAAACCAATTAATTAATTAATTAATAAAGTATTAATTTAATTTTGATTTTTAAAAACTAAATTTTTATTCTAAAAATGTAAAACCGTGGGGGGTCGGTGATAGGTTTTTGAAGAAAAATTTGGGTCGTGGTCCTAAAAAGATTGAGAACCACTGATCTAGGACATGAAATACATTATCATTAGAGCTCGGATGTTTATAACCTAAATTTTTAATTTTGCATTTAAAAATATCAAAATATTATATGCTCTTAAAGTTCAAATTTATTAAATAAATCTATTATCTCTAATATATCTATTTTTTAACAAATATTTGCAAAATAATTATAAAATATTAAATTATATGCTTCAAAATGTATTAAATAGGTATATCTTTTTTTCAACAAATATATATTTATATTAAATTGTAAACCAGAAACCTATACAGAAACCCCGTAGCTCTCACACTTCTTAGTGTCAATTACCGCTCTGCATTATTCGTAATGTCAGACCCAGGTCAGAATGCACCTCCGGCGCCAGCTGTTCGCCCCCGTAATCCGTATAAAGGAAATTGGTTTCCTTCGAAATAGAATAAATCTACTTGAATCGAAATCAAAAATACAATCAACAGATGCCCCTATTGATTTACTACGAGAATCTGAAGACAGGAAATCTAGAGCTTGTAATATATTG
>JAIPRM010009108.1:0-15142 GCA_025469315.1 Stegophylla sp. TES_Ste_2020
AATCCGGTTTAAAAAAGTTATTGATCGAAAATTTTGTACAATTATTTATATACGAAAAAGTTTTAACAGAAAAAAAAAAAAAAAGAAAAAAAAAAAACATCATTGTAAAAACACTAGCTTCTTCACTTTGTTCAGAATCTAAAACATGGTCTACTCGACGTCATTAATTATTTCAATGTCCTAAGCAAAACCACCACTCGGTTATTCGTTATAAATCATAATTATTATAAAATTTATAAATCGATAATAATAATAATAATAATAATATTGTTTTAAACGTTTTAATTCAATACAGATTTCACTAGTTAGTTGGTAAATTTTGGATCGAAAAGTATATACATATATATATATATATATATGGTTTCCGAGGCTATTTGTCAAATTTTGGGTAGTTTTTACAAAAAATAATAATAAATAATGAATTGATAAATTCGAAAAATTACCTATGTAAAAATACCAACTAGAAGAAGTAAATTCGGTTTCGAAAAGTTGCTGATCGAGATTTTTGGACGAGTATTTACATAAAAAAATAAAAAAAAAATTGTTTACTTCACACATAGGGGTGTACTTCTTATATCGGCCGAGATACTCTTGGTGGGTGTTTTGAATTTTAAAGAAGCGATATATAATATATATATAATTTCTTTAATAAAACGTTTTTCAACGAAGCTTCGCAACTAATACACAGCAATAATTCTCAATTTTGACGCATAAATGTTGATTTACGATAAATAGAACCTCTTTATTTTATTTTATTATGATGTTTATATTTTATTTGTAAATTGAAATTATTTATGGAGTATTCATTAGGCGTATATATGAAAATATTAAAAATCGATTTTCGTTTCTCGTAAATGTTGTACGTAACAAAATAGTTTATAGTACAACATTTATGTTCAATATTCTTCAAAACTGATAATTATTATTGTGTATGAGTTGATGAAGCTCCGTTCAGAATCGTTTTATTGAAATCCAATACACCTGTCAAGAATATCCCAACCGAGGTGCGAAGAATATCCCGACGAGCGGAGTACACACTTTTTTTTTTTTTTTAAATTATTCAAAGAACGACGACTATTGATTGGAGAAACGGCGGCGGTGGAAATTCGTCGTCTACATATTTTCCAGCTTAGTCATTTCTATTCTTTCAAAATTTAAACTTAGAACAATCTCGATTAATTATTCCAATGATAGAACATCAAAGAGATTATAAAAAATAGATGAAATAACCACGGCGTATTAGTAACGATGCTCCTCTCAGTTACAACCCACTCTCTTATAACCTTAATTGGAATTAGAAAAATAATTTACATTTTGTATCGGACCGTGTAATTTTATTCGGACCACCACGTGAACTGTCCAAAGCTTTCGTCTCTCGTACACGTATAAATGTCCCCTTTTTTTTTTTTTTTTTTTGTCAGAGGTTTTTTGGAATTCACAAATTGTATTTACTCGAGTCGCTGTTTTTTTTGTTTTTTTTTTTTATAACGGATAATTGGTTAGCTGGTTTTTACACACTCGAATAGCCTCCGATAATCGAGTTAACCGCATTATAAATTCGTCGTTGATTTCGTTAGGATATTTCGGTTCAAGAGGTTTTATTATAATAATTAGATCAAACGCGCGCACTTTTAATTTAAAATGAATATTTTATTCTAAATGTATTGCGACTGAATTAATTAATGTACGTCCACGATGACGTGTTTTTAAGGTAGGTATTTCTCGCGTCTCGCTAAAAGGCTATAATTATATACATATACATATATATATAATGACATTAAAATTTTTGTTAAGAGTTTTTAGTTTAATATAATACAAATTTGACGGTGAATATCAAATGGTCGAAATAATGGTATTTTTACACAGTCGGGAATTTTTTATTTAGTTTTTATATACAGGACAAATTATCATTTATTATCTCTAACCGTTCGTCAAACATATAGTTAAATAACCGTAAATAATAATCAATATTTATCCAAATTAACATTAAATATTTTGCATTTTATTATTTTTCTCGGAAAACAATAGACTTAAAAGAAATTTAATAAATACATTTTTTATCAAGCTCATCGCGTTCTCCGTTTAAAGTGCTATAGTTTTAAAATTAAGTTAAAAAAACTACGAAACTACCCGCTTTGGCTGTTTTTCAACCCTTTTGGGGCACGTGAAGGGGTTGAGTGATCATGGCCAAATTTACGGTGTAAATTACTTTCTTAGGGCAACGAACAAAATAATAAGGAGGTGCGAAGAACCACCCTAATATATATGTATAACATACTGTGTTGTCTTTGTCTGTCTGTTACTGGCAGATTCTCGTTTGGATTCCGCCCTGTTGGTCAATACTATCACGGACATATTGTAGTTTAAGCAAAGTATAAAAAGTTAAGCTAAAAGTATTATTTTATAAATTATAACAAAATATTATACATAATATGTTATTACTAATTTATCAAAATTTGCTGGAAGTTTGCCATTATTTCTTATTATATTAATTATCCCCTGTCTTGATTGATTAAATAAAAAAAGATAAATGTATTAGAATTTAAATTTAACCAGTATGAGGTTAATTTTAATGGCGGGTTGATCCCTAATATATTGTTTGATATCATTTTAATTGTGCAATTTACCAGCGTTAATATTGTTATTATTATTAATTGGGTCGTAAGTATGATACATAGTGATTCTGAGCTTACGTTCTTAATGTCTATCGAGTCTGTGCGCGAAAAAAAAAATATATATATACTCTTCATTTTATAGTTTTCTTTTAAAATCATAAAACTGTCGGGTACCGTAAAATTAAGTCAATAGATAATTATTTTAAAAATTTTTCTCAGTATTAAATCTGTCAATTTTTCCTTGTTTAAAAATGTATTTAGTTTAAATTCCATAAATGTTGAATATTGTTTTTGGATTGGCATACGAAAATTTCTTTTAACACAATACATAATATGTTTTTGGGCTTGAAAAACGTTTGTTGTTCTTCGGACCGATTCCGAGTAAGATATTACTTCGTTACCGCGGCGGTTACTTTATTTATATTATAATAATAATAATAATAATAATTTAAAAATATCGATTTCCTTAAGTCCCCAAAAAACATTTTTGATTCGTAGATTTTCCTCGTGGTGAAAAAATATCGAATATCGTGCTACGCTTTGTTTATTTTATAAACGTGTATAAAAATACATAATATATATTATATCATGTCTAGACCAGTGGTTCCTAAAGTGATAGCTACAGCCTCCTTGTGGGCATATTTATATTGAGCGGACGTTTTACTGAAGGGATTGTAAAACGAGGTAATTAAAATTAAAATTTCTTTTTACATTTTACATTTAGTGATAAACTGGTAACCATGGTAACATAGTCGTCAATAAATGTTTATTTTTTAATATATATATATATATATAATTTTAACGTTGGTAATCACCATAATAAAATCTCCGTTCAGAACCGTATTATTGAAAAAATGATTCGAGTTTTTTTTTTTTTTAATTCGACACACCCACTGAAGGAGTCAAAAATACCCATGGTGCTAGAGAGAGCATACTTCAAATCGGATTTTATAGCCAAGTGATTTCTGTGTTTGGTTTTCATATCAACAAAAAAAGGTCAATGAAAATTGTTATATGACTTCAAAGACTTAATTTGAAATTCACTCAAAATCTCTTGTTCGGTATTTTGTTCAAAACTCTTCCACGGAACACCAGCCGCAAAAATCAAAAAATCAAAAATCCGTGATGACTGCTCGCGCCTCCCCAGAAAAATGTTCTCATGACCCCCCTCCCCCTTCCCAGATCGGGAAACAGTGATTTAAACATATGATTACGAAGTAAACGAACTTTCGTTCATTAATATTAATTAACCGTGGTTAACTATAATGGTTGCCACCCGTCTCGTTTTGATTATGAACTTTATTGTAAATAATAGTAACCCAAAACTTATTAGTTTAGACCATAAAGTCGATATTCAACTTTACTTTAAATATTCATATTTCGGTAAAACGATAATTACGGTGTGAACTATTAAGTTTGAATTTTTGGGAGTAAAAAATAATATATTTAATATAAAATAGGTACTTACTAAAATAATATTCATAGAGGTTTCATTATGATTAGAATTTGAACATTTAATATAAAACTTAATAATCATATTAGATTATACTGTCAATTATTTAATATAGTGTCATTAAATAAATTTCAAAAAAAAAATGTATTCAAAAACCAATAGAAAAACGCTTAAAAGAATTTTAGATTCACAATGATGTTATGTTTATTTCATATCATATTATTTATGGGTAAATGGGTGTGAACATTTCAAAAGTCGACATCGTATGCGGAGTAAAGACTAAATCACTAGCTATAAACGTTTTCATAAAAATCTAGTTTTACGACATAATATTATATGTATTACCATTTTCACTACTCAATTTTGCAATAGTTTGCTCGAAATAACTATTGAGAATTTCAAAAGTACCTTGTCGTTAGCAAACTAAATTACTCTCCAATAAGAGATGTAAAACGAAACTTTTAGACGAGTTTTTAATAACCGAAATCGTGATGAAGTGAACGAAAAAAGAAAAAAAAAAAAAAGAGAAAGAGAAAACATAATTGTATATTTGTATATAACTACGAAATTCTTCACTTTACTTACGAGTCTGAGAAAAAAACCACCTGATGACAGTAAAAAACCACCATAGTGGTCAATCTTCGAAAATATGTTGGGCAACGCAACAGTCAAAACTACACAATATAATATGCAGTTTTTCACGACATGACCTACTCGTTGGTCGTATCATTGATAAAGCCTAAAATTATTGAAACTACTATTGTGATTGCACAAAAATTAATAAGGAATTTAATTAAAATCAAACACTGTATTGAATTGTGAAATTATGATATTATTATATAGTATACATTTTTTTGTCAACGGGGCAATTGTAAATATTGAATTAAACAGTGCCAAATACATTTTATAATTTTTTTTTTTTTTTGAAACCTTGTTTGCTAAAGGGGTATTAATTTAATTTAAGCACAGAAACAAAAAAAAAAAAAGACAACTTGGATAATATTCGATTTTTTATAAAAACTTTGCATAATCTATTTACAATTACCCCACTTCACCCCGCGTAATTATACATGATATTGTTTTAAAAAATAATATTAAAAATTGAAAAAAATTATATTATGTATATATATAATACAATTTGTAATTTACATAGATAATAGATATGAATCATATTTCTTACAAAACGTATATCATGTATATATGAGTATATTAAACATTTTTTTTTTCGATTTTAAAGTATTGGGTACTTATGACCTTTACGGTTTTGTCAAAAAATTAAAAAAAATAATTGATATTTGTCAATAATGTCGATAACGGATAAATTTAACGATGAAGTTTAAGCACAATGATGCAATACATAAATACATACCTAATAATAATTAATACTATAATTTAACCCATCGTTTCGCAACCATTTTTAGTGTCGCGACCCCCAAAATAGGTATAAAATTTGGGCAATCACTTCGAGACCCCCTTTCTATCAATATTAGGTACAAATTTTAATAGTAAAAATGTCCTATCATTAACCAAACGAAATAGAACATAGGCCATATACCATTTTTGTATTTAAACTTGTCACATGGAAGTAATGCGTTATGTCTCAGATTGTTAGGAGTTTCCATCAGGGTAGTATCGTTTATTCTTATTATTTTAAGTATTTTTTTTTTTTGTTCAATAAAAAGTTTTACATAAAAAGGTTCATTTAAATCAACGTTTTATTACTTTTCAGTTTGCAACCCCTAGTCAAAATGATCGTGACACCCTCAGGGGTTGCGACCTCCAAACCTATTTTTATTTTATTTTTATATTTAACCTATTGATATACATCTACGTTGTAAAAACAAAATTTAACAGTGATATTAGGTACCTATAATAGAAGTTTATTACTTTTTTTTTTTTCTTAACTCGAAGGTTGGTTTACAACTCCAATAATTCTCCATTCTAACCGATCACTCGCCTTTTTTTTAAGTTCCTTAAAGGTTTTGACTTTTGTATTGCATTTAATTTGTCCCATATAAGACTTCCGGGGACATCCTGCAGTTTTCTTACCTTCTAATATTATATTATGTAATTCTTCTGGGTGTCCAGGGCATGTCCAACCATTTTCCAGCGTCTTCCCCTAATCGTATCTATGAGTGTACGTTTTTCTCCCACTGTTCTAAGTACTTCTTCATTCGTTTTTCGCTTTATCCAGTTTATCCTTTCCATACGCCTCCAACACCACATCTCAAAGGCTTCTCGTTTTTTCTTTTTTTCGGTACCATTTATTACTACCCAGGTTTCACATCCATATGTTGCTACACACTCCATACATATGTTTTTATAAGTCATTTCTTGATATTGAGATGTATCTTTTTTGAAGTGAGCAACTTTTGTTTTTTACTAAAGGCAATTTTTGCTAATGTTAAAGAAGTTTATTATAATAATATAACATTTAACGCAGTTTTGTTGTATATACAAAATTGTTGCACTTATTGTAATCTACAGTAAAATACGTTTACGACGCATAAAATTAGATACTTACAAGCAGCGCATTGTTTTGAGTTTCGTTTAACACCGAATAAACGTTATATTTTGATATTATAATCATATAATGTCTCGTTTCGCATGTTTTAACGCTTTCTCTATATTAGTCGATTTCATCGCTACTCCGAAATAAAACGTCATTACTCGCGAGACGATTTAATTGTTTTATCTGTCTGCCGCGTCGCCTTGGCAACACGACAATTATTATTCATACCTCTCGTAGGACTTTTGCCTCCTATAATAATAATTGTAATCTGTAAAAATAATCGCACTATTGACCTAGTTTTCGCGCAAACGCCTTGAGTACCGCGAATCGCAAATGTACATATTACACAATTAAGTATATTGATGAGCTGTTGCTACTGCAGAATTAATGCTACACTACACATCACCCAGTTAGGGGGTGGGGGGTGCACAGTATCATCTCTTTAACGTCGCGTACGTCTGTGTGACAAACCGTGTCAATTACTCTGGGCGTAAAGTCAAGACAGTAAAGTCAAATTAAGATTCAAATTGAATTTAAGTATATTATATTCGTAATAAAAGCATTTCATTTTAGATTCTGAACGAAGTGGAGAAGCTAGTGTTTTTACAATCACGTTTATTTTTTTTTCTGTGTACAACTTTTCGTATGGAAATACTCGTCCAAAAATTTCGATTAGTAACTTTTTGAAACCGGATTCGCCTCTAAATGGTACTTTAGAGAGGTCATTTTTTGAATTTCTCAATTCTTAATTTTTTTTTTTTTTTTTTAGAAAAAACTACCCAAAATTTGACAAAACCGACTCGGAAACCATCATTTTTTGATCCGAACTATATGAAAATTTTGAACATAGATAGAAAATAGTATAAGAAAGATTCTGGCGCAAGAAAATTTTGAAAATGTGAAAAAAAAATTTTGGACATTTTTCTAACAATTTTTTTTTCTCATTTATTTTTTAAATTATTAACTTTCTTCGTTCAGAATCGTTTTATTGAAGAAATGATTTATCGTTTCTTTAAAATTCAATATACCCGTCAAGAGAATCCCACCCGTCGTGCGAAGAACACTCATCGTGCAAAGTATGTCCGCCTTTCTTTCTTTTTTTTTTTTTTCCCTAAAATCGTTATTTGCAAAACAAATTACATTCCACTACAGTCGTGTGGTTATATAAAGTCGTGTTAACTTTTCTCTTTACTTTACTAAAAACTTGTCGAAAAATTATGTAAAAACTGCAAAATATACAAACGAAATTTTCATGAAATCGCATTTAGTAATATTTAGCCATCCTTCCAAAAAGAATTATTGGTCTAGTAACTTGAAATTATGTTTTTATTATAACAAGCTAAATATTGTTCTTGTGTATATGATGTATTATTTAGTTCACATTGTACACTGAATGAAATATTTTTCTTCAAACAAATTTATAGAGTCATGGAAGGTAAAATGTATATTTTGTATTTTGTAATTGTAACCTAACTCTTACTTGTCTAATTTATTATGTATGAAAATATTAGAAAATTTCTAATTTTCAAATATTAAAGGATATAAAAAATAAGTAGATACTAGTAAATGTAATATATATATATTAGTATTTTCTAATATTTTTACGTGTCCTCTTAAAGAAATTATTTAGTTCTGTTGCGGTTTATCATTTTAGAACCTATACATTATACATTATATTTGTACATAAATATTGAAGAAAAATTGAATTTCATAATTAATGAAAAAAAACCTCGAGAATATACTACTTTAAATAAAACATTTAATACAATATATTGTATTTTACTTAGTTTTAGATAATAATATTTTAATTAAAAATCAAAAAAAATTTTGATGAAATATTTAAATAGTAATATTTTTAATTTTCAAAATTATATATTTATTAAATATAATACGTATAATGGGAAATCAGAAATTGATTTAATTTCTTATCGATTTTAATTGATTTTATGTATATGTACAATATGAAAACTGAACCAAAAAATTTGAAGTAAGTATCCGAAAAAAGTTATGTACAAAATTATTTTATAATTAAATAATTATTTGTCCCCCTAAATCAACTTTCTGGAGGAACACTGTGGGTTATTATTATTATTATTATTATTATTATTATAACGAGAAAACGTTAACAACCCCGGACGAGCGCGGTGATGGCGGCGAGAAGAGTGGAGGGAGAGTTGAAATATGACGGAGGAGAAGAAGAAAAAAAAAAACAAAAAAAAACAATAACAAAACGAATTAAAAAGGATTTCGTTCTCTGGCGCGCGCGAAACCTTTCTTGCAGTCGACGGCGCTTGAAAAACCGAAAAACTTCTCTCTCCCGAAACGCGATCGTCGTCGACCACAACAGCAGCAGCAAACTACAATTAAAAAAAAAAACAAAAAAAAAAAGTTCCGAATTAAAATTCGTGTTTGTTTTCTTCGTGTATTAATCGCGAGCCGAGGCGCCGTCCAAAGTCGTAATAATAATAATAATAATAATAAAATAATATCACGCGTATAATCTCGCATTTTTACGATTTGTCACGGTCGTCGTATTATTTCCACATTAGTTTATTGATAAGAGTGTGAAATTATTTTTCAAAAATGACTGTTAAATCGACTGATTATATTATACGTATCGTCATCCGAAAACTACGTACTACGAATACTTACATTATTAGTTAGGGTAACATTTTTATTTATTTATTTATTTATTTTGGAATATAAAAATAGAAAATTGAAAAAGTTTTTATTCTTTGTCCATTTATTTTTTCGACGCGATTGCCTATAAAAGACAAATTATTACAATAATACTGAGCATACAATCTGAGCTGTTCGGAGTAATGGCGTGTGTTTAAGATGGCGAATGGATACACAAGTTTGTTTGTTTTTTTTTTTTATTATTATTATTTTCATTAGTTTATATGATTACTTTGATCGATTAACTTGTCGATTTTTGAGTTTTAACATTTTATCAATTAATATAATCATCACTTGGTATTTGGAACAATATCAATCGTGCGATCACAATGTGGTTTTAGGAGGTCTGTACTTGAAGATTTATGATTAGTACACTTTTGTTATAATTCAATATCGCGATGGTTTTTGTTGATTATCACTTCTGCGTTATCGCATTTATCTAATGATAATAATGATAATTCAGAAATGTAGCATATTGTATTGTTTTGATTTCCGAAGAGTACACCGGAAAAAACCATCGAACTTTGAAAAAAAACGCTCTCCTGAAAAATTTATAAACTCAAGACTTACAACTCTTTTGCTCTCATCCCGCGATCTGTTGATTCGGTGTTGCTTAAAAGTAAATGAATAAATAAAAAGTAAACGATTTCTACGAATGTACGTTTTTTTTCTCACGAAAATATGAACTGTCAACGATTTTTCTTGTATTTTTATCCTGATATATTTTCACTTTCAATCAAATATTATATTACCGAGTTAAATAGATTTAATGAAAATTTTTTTAGACAATATTAGTTAGGTTAGGTTAGTTTTGAAAAATCTCAGAACCGTTGTCATCAATTTGTCGAATTCGGTTGATTTTTTCCACATAAAAATATTAGTAATTGAATAGTTTTTTGTTTCGTTCATTAATCTCGCTGAAACTTTGAGATGTATGTGTAAAGAAAATACGTTTATAAAGTATTTTTAATTAATTTTGTTCCGTATACAAAACACGTTCACTATTTATTTTACTTTTAACACGTGTTTTTTACTTTACATAACGTTCGCATATTTTACATAATTACTACACATAATTATTATTATCTTGAGAGTTATACTTCGAACGTATTAATTCTAAACCAACAAATTTTGGAAAAAAATCAAAAAATATTCTATGTTTGCAGTCGAAATAAAAATATAAGAAGATAAAAATTATACTGAGTGAGTTACCTCATCGTTGTCATAGTACAATAAAATAATATTATTTCTATTAACTAGTTAAATTTATCACTGATAACAACGTTTTTATCGACACAAAAATTGTTATTAAAAATATTACAATAAATTGACTTACGACTGTTTTCGTTGGGTTAATAATCCTGGCGGCTGTAAGTCGTAACTCAAGTTATGTTTTTTTTTTACTTTTTTTACCATCGATTTCGACTTTCGAGTAAATCACAATTCTTTAAGTTCTTGGACAGATTTTTTATATTATTATTATTTTTTTTCGGATGTAATCGACACAGGGCTATTAAAATTAATAGTCCTGATAATTCATTGCTAACTTCAAACTGATAAAAGTAAATTGAGTTACGACCTTTTTGCACTGCGGCGCAGCCGAGTTTAATAATAGACTAGTATTGTGTGTGTGTGTGTTATGAGAACCCCTTGTCATAAAACGTATTATTATTATTTTATGGTATTTGGGAGCCAATCTAAGGGTCGATTTCAGATTTACCCGAAATCGGAAGCCAAATTTCAAAATGGTCGCCGTTTCGTGTTATGGCTGAAATCGATGTTTGGGCTCACGTTTGTGCACAGATATTAACTACACACACACACACACACACAGTCAACGGTTTTGTTCACTGTGTGTGTAGTTAAGTATTTTATTACTATTAACGATTCGGTATGGTCATTCTTCACACGACGTTAGTTAGCTACGTTTGCGGTGTAAGCGTCGTGCTATGAAAATTATAAAGTTGTTGTAGTCAGGACCATAGCTACGGGGGGGGGGGGGGCAGAGAGAGCGTTGCCCTCTCTAAACCCAATCTTTGGCCCCTCTAAGAATATTAAAAATATTAGAAAGGCTTTTAGATAGATGTATGATTTTTCAGCGCTTCTCAGTCTTTTTGTGGCCACGACCACATGGATATTATGTTCATCATTAATAATTATATAAATAAACTCTAATTTAAGTTTTATTTTTAATACTTATAGTGTTATTCGTTTCGTATTTTTGAAATAAATGTACATATTATTGTAAATTTCCAAAATATTCTATTGTACATTGATATTCGATATGGAAAATTACAGTTGTGTTCATTCAATGAGATATCAGTGTAAATGAATTAAAAAATTGCACAAATATTGTTTTTTGATATAATGCTCCTCTTAAAATTGGTTTGCCCCACCTGAAAATTTGATCTGACTACGGGCCTGTTAATATGTACAAAATAATTATTGTTTTTGTTCTTACCGATTGCAAAACGGTTAATTATATTTTTTGCAAATAATAACAGTAATGGCGAAAAGTCGAAAATTGTTTATTTTTAAGTACACGATGGTCAAATCATATCATAATGTACGGTTAACGTTCAATGACAATATAGAATTTAAAATATCTATAATCATATATGCATATATTTTTATTGTAATTAAAATAATTTATAACGAAAATGTGGTGTAGGTGCAACTACACACGAGATGTAATCAATGATATATCATAATGAGAAAAAAAAATACATTACATTTTAATTACCTGGAAAATAATAGTCAAGTTTAATACAAAACGTATTGACTTGTGTTAAAATCAAAAATCGTCGGTGATTTTGCAATATTTTCAAAAAGTCCAAAAATGATTTTTTTCAAGAGACACTTAAACGAGCTTATTATAATATCATTTGATATACAATATGTATATCGAACACTTATAACATCTTTGGATTGCAAGATATTTACATAATATAATATTATAGACAGTTTTTTTCCGAAAATTTTGATGAATACATTTTATTTTCGATTTTTTTTTTGGACTTACAAGGTATGCAGTATCACCGACAAAATGTGTGTATATTGAATTAATTTATATCTGTAGATTGTTTATTTTTTTTAGATTTCGGTTTTTAATTTTTACAAAATCGTGTGATTTGGCTTGGATTTTTTTGAATCAATTAATAATTTTTACTTAAGAAATTGTCAAATCGTTAAATAACGATCGCCAATCATTTATTGCATTGATTTACTATAAGAAGTAGTTTAAAAAAAACGTATTTTTTGTTTTCGGTAACGGTTAATACGCTATTACGTTCACGTTTCATAAAAAAATAAATTGTAAATCAAAAATGAATGCATATAATATGTTATAGTAAATGAGAACTTCGCTCAGAATCTAAATATATCACCTGAGAATTTGTCGAAATCGATTTGCCATTTTTCTGAAGTTAAGAAATTATTTTTCGTGTGTGTGCACGTGCACTACAGGCATGCCAAAAAAAATATTAAAACATAATATTTCTGTTGGAATAAGATTTATTATAATGTTAACGTTAAAAGTATATGTATATATACATTTTAGTGTGCGATGAAACAACCAGAAAAAATATATTATTTTTTAAATAAACTAAAACGATATGTATGAAACGATAGAAATTGTGATATATACAATTTCTACGAAGTAAATCTCTATATAATATTTAAATTATCACTCAAACTTACTATATAATAGAGATTTGAATTTCAGTTATTCGTACGAAAAGTTCCGAATAATTAAAAAAAAAAAAAAAAAAAAAAAAAAAAAACAATAGAAAAACTGGGTTAACAAAATTATACAGTTACTATACGATAATTTTGAATTTTGAATCATATTTCGTAGTTCGATCGATAACAGTCGTCTAGAAATCAATAGACTCGAAATGCGGATAATATCAATTTATTTTTTTTTATTTTTGAATTTTAGTTGCTAAATTCAATAGTATTCGAAAATCGATAATCAAATAATTGATCAAATTGGTCAGTTTAAACGTTTCAAATAATAATTGTCTTTTTTCCTAGTTTGTGTGTGTGTGTGTTCGTGCAAAAACTTCAATATTATGTTCAATTTATTTTTTATAGATTTTTTACAACTGGACATTATGAATTGAACTCGTCATTTTCTCATAAAATAATATGGTCATTCGATTCGTGTCGCTCTCAAACTTTTTTCGAAAAGTGACTATTTGTATTTGTAATGATACAAATTCAAAATAAATCTCACAAAAACCCAGTATTTTACTTAGAATCGGTTTTTAACGCGATGCGCCGTATCGGTTTTTGAAAGTCCTTCTATTTCCTAAAATAATATTATATCTGACATTTATCTGTGTGAGTGTGTGCGTCACTTACAGTGTGTATATGAAACACGTCAAGATTTTAAATTGAGTATATTTTAATTAGGGATGGAATTAATTAGGGATGAACATTAATTTTTTCGAACTCGAACTACCATTTTTTCTCAAACTGTTTGAACTCGAACTTGAATCTGAATTTTATTCGAACTATTTTTGAACTTTTTCGAACTTTAAAAAAATCAAAACATTTGAGAATAATCTATCCATAATTAATTTGAAAAGGAAAAATATAAAAGTAGTAAAATTTTAAGTCAATGTTTAAAAGTTCTTTGTTTTTTAAATGCTTTAATACTTTTAAGTTTTAACTTCAATTGTTAAGCTTTAAAAATAAATATTTTAAAAACAAGTAAAAGTAAAAATTTCATAAACAAAAAAAAAATTTCCAATTACACTGTTCGAACATTCTAACAAACACTTAACCTAGAACTATTCGAACTGTTCGAATTTCTTAAGTTCGAGGAGTTCGAGGTGTGCGAAGAGTTTGAGAACCCAACTCTAATTTGAATGTCTAAGAACGATTACGGATCTTAATATAATAACGTAAATTAATTTACGGTAAGAAATACAATTTTTTTTTTCAAAATAATTAGATAATCTCAATTATGAAAATAAATTCAATATCAAAGTATATTATTCTATTTCCGGGGGAATTATCGAATTTTATTCGCCGTGAAACTTTTTTTAATTAGGTTCTTTTTTTTAATTTATTCAAGTTAATTTCCCTCAAGTCTGTTAGTCATTATAATATTAAAAAAAAACGAATACAATATTTTTATTTAGAGTAGAACACATAACAATATTGTTGTTTAACTTTTCTCGGTATTATTCTTTTTTTTTTTTTTGAAATGAAACATACAGTTTTATTAAACAACTGCTCTACACGGAATTACTTCGAAGTACGACCCGAACACGTTATTACTAGTGTTCAAATACTAAATACACTTGCGGCGGTCGTAACGTGTTGAGTTTTTACTCAAACAACAAATTTTTCCGCAGCAAATAAAACAATAATAATAATAATAATAATAATAATAAAAAAATAATAATATTAATTATAATACTAACGTGATTAAAAATAAAATTTTCATGCAAGGAAAAGTAATAGTAGTAAGCTCTCGTCATTACTCTCTTACAACGTTTTTTTAGGGGTATGTGAAAAATTAATTTACATTGTTTTTATATAATAATATCATACAGTAATAACAAATCATTTCGCGTTGTCACGTTTCGTGCGCGATTTGCATGTACGTGAACGATATGACAAATATCGCCACCATAATTGACAGCCGTTTCCCTGTCAACAGAACACGCAAAAACGATGTAATAATAATAATAATAATAATAATTATTTATTGCCCAACGATATAATATGTATGTATTATTATTAGGGCTGTGAATTTATAGGAAAGTGCATTTTTTTTTTTTTTTTTTTTTTGTGTTTCTGAAACATAGATTTGTAAGTACAAAATTTGAATTATTTAATAATGAAAACGGGTATGAAACTTTTATTTTG
>JAIPRM010009109.1:0-10342 GCA_025469315.1 Stegophylla sp. TES_Ste_2020
TTATTTTTAAAAAAAAAAAAAAATTCACACAAAGTACCCCATTTGTATAAACAATAGTGATTTTTTTTTTTTTTTTTTGCCACAATGCTTAACCTTCTCCGGTTTTAATCACTTTAAAAACAAAAGAATTAGAGTTTTTTTTTTGTATATAAATACAAGTCTCGAGTTTCGGGTGAAAAAAAAAAAACAATTTATTTGTACATTTTGGATGTGGAAAATAAATTCTTTGTAAAACTCGTAAGTACTAATTAAAATCCTATCAGCATATAATTTGAAACAAAGATCATAATAAGTAATTTATATTTCGTTATAATAATAATAATAATATATTGTATAACAATTATTCTACTTTATATTATATTAAAATAATAAAAAATTACTGTACTCAATTCTAATATTAAATGTAAAAAATAATTTGTTTTTGCATTATTCACTAGGTATGGTATCATGTTCTCTAATTAAAGCATTGTTATGAGTTAAACATATACTTACTACTTGTATTACGTATAATATATTCGAAAATAGATATTATTATCCTTTTAATAATTGAATCGTTTATTTCAAAAACCCCCTAAATCCACTTTTTCACTTTTTGAGATAATCAATAAAAACTGTGTCATGGATTTAAAACTCCCAAAAATACTTGACTACTTACTCTTTCAGATATTTATTAGTGTAATTTTAGCTAAATAACTTACTAAGGAAGTGGGAAAAAATATTTTTGAATTTGCACATAAAAAATTTTATTTTTGGCGTTGGGGGGGGGGGTTTGAAATAAACGATTCAATCTACAATTTCGATATTGAGTACGTTCTAGAAACTTTTCAATAATTTCGAACACAACTCATTGGTTGGCAGGCAGCCCTGTCGAACATAGATTCTATTTTTTATAAAAATTTATAATTTTGCAAATTTCAATATAGCTTTAGTTAATATTCTCTTCCAATTGAGACTCGGCGTTTATGCGACATACGAGCAGCATGTCATCGTTGTCGTCAACAACAGTTCGAGTTATAGGTACGTGTTCTTGTCAGACTTTTGCGAAATTATGATTTGCATATTATTGTGCTTTTGAACGACGCTTATAGTAACGACCCCTCAGAGTTTCTTTGTTCCCGAATATACTTCTTTGAAAAGTAATCAAAGGCCGTCGTCGTCGTGCGCAAAGTTTCCGCTCTCCGAGAAAACATACATTTCTTCGCCCGAACACGAATGCCGTGACATATTATTTTATTATTATTGTTATTACAAAAATATATTATTATTGTGAGGTGGTGAACGCGTTAAATTGATAATATTTTAGTGACGATTATAAAAA
The DNA here is from genome assembly GCA_025469315.1 of Stegophylla sp. TES_Ste_2020. NCBI lineage: Eukaryota > Metazoa > Arthropoda > Insecta > Hemiptera > Aphididae > Stegophylla > Stegophylla sp. TES_Ste_2020. Next base: position 1,319 of record JAIPRM010009109.1, read on the forward strand.
AAAAAAAAAACGGAACTGGAACATAAATCTTTTTTTTTTTTTTTTGTCACAGATGATGCGTACCTCAAGATGTCTATCGAGACTATCGAAGAACTGGACTGGTGTCTGGATCAATTGGAAACCATCCAGACCCATAGATCTGTTTCGGACATGGCCTCGTCAAAGGTACGTTTAACGATTTATCGTCAAAATCATTTCATATCTGCTACGCGTTGTTACAATTAGGTTTAACAAACGCTTCAGATGTCTTTTGTAAAGCCCCGGCACAGCATTTTGGTATGACTTCTCTTATCCTCCCCTCTTTGTAACTTTCTTCAAACACAACCTATTCGTGATAATATAATATTCTACGTTTTGAAGGTATGAGTGCTCGGAGGTTTAAAACCTATCGTTACATTATAATAAGTGTCTAGACATAGGGACGGATAAAGGGACAATTTATCGGTAGGTTCCTCCATCCCTTAAATTAGGAAAAAACGCATAATATAATCTAAAAATAAATGAAAATATTAATACTGCAGATAATGACTTTCCAACGGATGGACAGCATTTAAATTTAAAATCTGTTCAAATTCTCTTATTCTCCACGTTATAAACATTTTTGTGTTTATTAAATATTAAATACATAAATATAATATTTTATTAAATACGAATTTCATAAATTAATACAAATGATTTAATTTTGGTTCATTCTTACATCAGATAAATTTAATGATTTTCAGATTTAATTTATATCAATTAACAACGTATCGAGATTTTCGGGCAAGTATTTCTATAAAAAAAGTGTATACAATCATTGTAAAAACACTAGCTTCTTCGCTTCGTTCAAAATATAAAATAAATATTGTTGCAAGAATATTGATAAATGCAAAGATTTTATTTCAGTTATTTAAGTGTGTCGCCATTGAGTGGGATGTGAGGGTTTCTAGTGTAATCGAACCGATTGAAAGAGGCGACATTCCAAAGAAGTATTACGATGACAAAAACAACCGAACTACTGCGGTGGTGGAATAACGGAAAAACAAAATTAAAATATTTCTCTAGACGCATATTTTTAATTGATTTTTTTTTTTTTTTGTTTTGTTTTTGTTTTATTTATGCAAAAATGGTTTTAAAAATTGTGCGCGGAAAAGCGGTTTTCAATGGCTGCGGGGCACATTAAAAATGCGAGATTCCGAAGTTAATGCGTATCACTCGTCTGGGGGAGGCATAATATATATATATATACGCACACACAACATTTAAAAAAAAATAAATGAATTAGTATTTTTCCATACCTCCTGTGAACCGTCATTGTGGAGCAAAGCAAATCTATACTTTCTCGCCAAGGCCTTTATTGTTTTCGATTATAAAAGAAATATACCGTGCTGTAGTGCAGAAATTTTGCGCTCGGGAAATAGTGAAGAAATCGATTTCGGTAAATTTCCCTTTCGTAAATTGAATTTCCCCTAACCACGGTGGCGCACAGAGTAACGCTTTGAATAAAAAATAAATATATATATATATGTAATTGAAAGGACATACTGAAATTATGTCTAATGTATTTTTATATATAATAATAATAAAAAAAAAAATATGATCAGTAAGAGCTTTATAAAATACGCGTTGAAAAGAAATATTTCAGTGATCTTAATTTAACGTTAAACCGATTACCCGTCACTATATTGATCCAAATTTACTCATAGATATTAGATATTAAATGCGTTTTTGAATAATACGTATAATTATTATTATTTTCAAATCGTTTGCCCTCCGAAAAAACTATTTCAATAGTTATAGCGTAATAAATACGTGTTCGTTATTTTATTTAAAATGATTAGAATTTGTGATTTACTATAACTGCAGAGTGCATTTCGTTTTTATAAAAAACGACAAACGAATACAATTTAGAACTATGGGATCTAGAAATAAAAACACTCATCAAAAGAAAAATCTTTGTGGGTGATAATTGAAAATTTACATAAGACTAAAGGTTATTATAAAAATCTTCACTGGGTTGATAATAATCTGAAATGACTATAAATTTTCCGAAAATAGCAGCGTTTGTTAAATTTGATTTATCATACTTAATCTACTTTTTTTCCCTAAGTTTCAAATCGAATAATTATAATAATTTTCACTCTTAATGTGTGTGTTACAGTTCAAAAGGATGCTTAACAAAGAGCTTAGTCACTTCTCCGAGTCCAGTAAATCTGGAAATCAAATATCTGAATACATCTGTTCTACGTTTCTTGGTAAGTAATCAATTATTTTATTAATGCATCTCATTTCCCCGCACGACTATTAACTTAGTGTCGTAATTTTTTCACACAATATCGCTTTATGCTCATTAAACGATATTAAATTTTAATTAAATGGTTATTGCGTTTAAACAAAATAAACATTGAGTACTATAGTATTTATGTAAATAAGATTAACAATAATAAATTACAACTAATAATTATCTGAATTTCTAATTTATTTTATTGTACAAAAAATACAAAAACATATCATTTTCAATAAACCATAGTAATATGCCATGATATATTAATAAATATATCGTTTTATTTGTACATTACAAAATATTTTTTAACGTCTATTCGCAAATACGTCAATAGAAACAGATAACATCTGTATCTACTTGACACAATTTCTCCAGAATTTATAAGTAAAATATAACGTTATTATACACATGAGTAAACGACATATATTATATTAACAACTCAAATTGTATTCAATGACTTAAAAACAATTTTAACCACTGATTTCATTGTATCCGGTTTTTCGATTTCCTATCACACGGTAACGTATACTACATTTTTTTCCGACTATTTTTCAATTGATAAACACAAAAAAAAATATCAATACTGCAGATCACACACGAAATAAACGACATAACTCATTTGCACCCCAAATGATTTTTTTTTTTTTTTGTATCTCATTATCTGGCACAGCTGCCAGGTATAAAGTTTCGTACGATACCAGCAAGTATTAATTAATTACTGTATTACCCATCTAAACTATGAAAATCAATTAAATGCAAATGCTAATGGCGCGAGTTCGTAAATTGATCTTATATTAATTATACAGCATTACGTATTTCTACCTGTAAAATCATATAATAATTACTACCCTTAACGACGTGGAATTTTACTCGTAAATTATGAATTAACGAGATGAAAAGACCATTAAATTAAAATGTCGATTTGATTACAATAATTATAATCGTTTATCATTAAAGCTTTTGAATCGGAATTTTCGAATGGTGTAATAAAAACTAGTAAACATCATTTGGCGGAAAATGTATTATATCCAAAATATAATAAATTCCATATGTTTACGTTTGCAAACTTGGCCCATATGAATCGACACGTATCGCCCCTCATCGTTGTGTCATCTATGTTCATCGTGTCCCTCGGAGGTTGGAAATCTGGCTATTTCGGATCCTGCTACTGGTACACGCTGCACACGCCATGCCTGGGCACGTAACCTATATTGTTTTAGCGGTTTCAATTTTGACTTTTAAAAAAAAGGTTTTTAAAACGCGAGACACACACACGTCACACGCTATCTATGTGTTCTTTGCTTCTCTTCCGGTTACCATAAGTGAAAATTCGTTAGTCGTCGAACAGTTCGGTTTTGGTTAGTAGTAGAAAGTGGCAAAATGGTAAATGTGTCGTTCTCGTTGCAGATAAACAACAGGAACTGGACATACCGTCTTTGCGTCTGGACGAAAACCAACAGGACGATGGGCGGCTGACCGGTAAGGCGTCTTCGTCGTCGGCCGGCGCGTCGTCGACCGGCGGTCAGTCCAAGAAAAAAGACGTCAAGTCCAAAGTGACTCCGATGTCGCACATATCGGGCGTGAAACGGGCCCTGTCGCACACCAACAGTTTCACGGGCGAACGGCTGCCGAAATATGGCGTGGAAACACTCAGAGAAGAAGAACTGGGACACGTAAGTGACGCGGGAAAAACTGCGAAATAATGCATTTATTTTTTATTTCGAAAAATCGTGACGAGGGTAGCTGCTGCTGGTAGGTTGACACGGACAAGGCCGTAGTCTGAAAAATGCTACGCTTTTTTTTTTTTTTTTTATTATTATTTTCGAGTGGGGATTAAGGCAGATTATGTGTTATGGAGAAAAAAAAAGTATATGAACACAAAACAACTTTTTACAATGTAACAAAAAAAATAAAATAGTCCTACTGTACCTGAGGTTCGAAATTGACAACACGGTCAACAATCAAATAAAGTCTATCATCTTTTTTTACAGTATTAAATTTATATACGCTTGTTTATCTTCTCGACTTCGAGGGATATTTTACGGGTACGTTTAAGGGTAAACTCTTCCTGTTGCTTAAGAGTGAAGCTGTTAACGATTTCAAAAGATCAATTTAAATTAACTTTTTTAAACATATTCTAACAAAATAATATTTTTTCTTTTATGTTTATGCGGTTTAACATCGGGTTTGGCCCGGTTATTTTTTGCGTGGGGTATTTTGTAAAGATGACATAAATCTAAATGAAATTAATACATATATATATATATATATATATATATATTTGAAAATGCAAATATAAAATCTGGGAGGACTAAGCACTACTTTAGCACAGTAGCACTTCATTTAAATGACGCCTGCGACCAGTTCCGTTCTACTGGTATAACTATATAAATTGTATAATATTAGGGATAGTGTTTATATATAGCAGTGTTTCTTTACCTGAGGGGCGTTGAGGTTTCTATGCGAGAGGAGGGCGTAAGATAATTTGAAATCATCAAAGGAGAATGGAATAAAAAAAAAGTTTGAGAAACGTTGCTCTTAACCAAAATGTATATATATATATATATATTTGACTCGAGCAGGAGTTTCCTAATGTGAATGTGTACTACAATTACCGGGAAACGGGATGATATTACAGTTCAAACACTATACCCGCCCCTTCGAAACAGTTAGTTTAAGTTGTGCTAGTTAAATCGTGATGGATGGTTTGCGGTTAAATCGAATAAACGTGGGATACTCGTAATACATGAGAAGAAAAACATATTCTAAATCTGATATTAATATTAGGTTTTAAAAAAAAAGGTCTTGTTGAAAAATTACGCGAGAATAGCACATGAAATAATCTTTTAGAATTGAATAATTTCCACTCACAAACGTATATATGGATTTAATGGTGAACAAGCTAAGACAATATTTTTATTTCCATACTTCTTTTACACAACACCGACATTCAATGTATTTTTTCTCTAGTTTCCAATATATTTCTTTAGTAAAAAATATCTCGAATAAAAATATATTTCAGGAATGAAATGTTTTTTGAAAAAAAAAATACCTAGTTTTGTAAATTTTGTTTAATGTTATATACCTAGTTTACATAAAGTTTTTTTTAAACAACTGGATTCTGTCCATATGAATATAAACGGACAATAAAAATAAATTCAATTGGCAAGTTGGATAATTTTTATAAATTCGCACGAAACAGTATTAATATGCATTGTTGAGTGTTGCGTGATGCATGTTAAGTGTAAAAGTATCTGAATTACAGAATTTGACTTTGAGTAATTGTATTTAAATACTTTATATTTATAACGCTTTATGAATAAAGTATTTAAAACAACATTCGAATTGAGTCCCAAAAACAAAACTCAATTTTCCAAATGTCCTAGTTTAGTCTCGACTTGTATCCTAGATTACAGCCCTAACTTAACCTAACCTAACCTAACCCAGGGTAAAAAAAAGTCTAGATCCGGAACTTTACACTATTATTTATTTTTGCTCGATTCGTGTTGTCTAATTAGTGTTTAAAAATATTATAAACTTTTGAAAGTTTTAATTTTTCGTGATACATTTCCTGGTGTGTATTTTCTAGAGAGATATTTCACTCTGATAATATTCTTTATAAGAGACATTTCTCCCTAAAGAGAAATATTTTACTAGGGATAATTTTTTTACCCGAAAAACCTTTTCGGATGTACTCTACCTGAAACACATTTTGACTTGGACATTTAAAATTTCTTCGTCCCTACACCAATTAACTCGAAAACATAGTATATTGGTTGCGTGGTAGGGGTGTAGAAGGGTAGTATATGGCTTCGAGTAGAGTAGTCATGTGACACGTCACGCTATTATATTAACTGTACGTGATCCGTTTTGTTTTTGTTTTTTTTCCAGAGTTTGGCCGAAATAGACAAATGGGGTATCGATATATTCCGGATAGCCGACCTGACCAACAACCGGCCGTTAACGGCAATCGCGTACACCGTGTTTCAGGTAACAATAAAATAATAATAAAAACGATAATGATGATGATGATGATGATGATGATGATCGCTGTATTAATCGCTGGCGTTTAAACATCCTCCGGCAACTAAACAGCACTAACGGTTTCTGTTTCGTTTAATTTTATTTTTCCATACCGTCGACTTGCTCCGCTCACACAGAACCGAGAGCTTCTAAAGACGTTCATGATACCGGCGAAGACGTTCGTGGCTTTCATGATGACCCTGGAGGATCACTACGCCAAAGACAATCCTTTCCACAACAGCACCCACGCGGCGGACGTTGTTCAGTCCACCAACGTTCTACTCAATTCGCCCGCGTTAGAAGTGAGTTTGGTGCACTCGTGAATGATCAGTTGATGCAAATGTTGATGCACTTGGAAACCTATACGAATGCAATTTCGATTTTAAAAAATCCCTAAAAGCTTACAAAAAGCCCATAAAAAAATAATTGTTTACTCATACGATGGAAAAAAATATCCATAAAATTGTTAAACTATTCATTATTATTATTGTTAATTAAATAATTATAATGTATGAGCTTGTTTATAAAAAACAATGAAATAGTTTTATTATAAGTAGTACATATATACAAGTATTTTAAATGAAAAATAATTGACAGACTTGTTATTGTTCTCTCATAACAGAAAACAATAAAAAAATATTTTAAAAATGCCCTCAAAATTCAAAAAGTACAAAACAATTATTAGTCACTTAGATTCTCATTATAAACCAGAAATTCATTGACATTTGGCTCCTAATAATAATAATAATAATAATAATAATCGAAAATCGTCCACGTTTTCAGAGTGTATTCACGCCACTAGAAATTACCGCAGCCCTTTTCGCAGCCGCCATACACGACGTCGACCACCCCGGACTGACCAATCAGTTTCTGATCAATTCGAGTAAGCATGATAATTTATTCTTAACATTTCGCCAGTCGATAAACGACGCTTTCACTCAGCACGTAACTTCATTTCGGTAATTTTTTCCCCCATTCCCAATAGGTTCTGAATTGGCTCTGATGTACAACGACGAGTCCGTTCTTGAGAATCACCACTTGGCGGTGGCCTTTAAACTTCTACAAAACGAAGGGTGCGACATTTTCCAGAACGTCAACAAAAAACAGAGACAAACTCTGAGGAAAATGTGTATCGACATGGTACGTATAGAATAAAATATATTGCGTTTAGAAGTGTTTTACAATAGTAAAATATCCTTTTCATTTGTGCTCTCAGGTACTCTCGACCGACATGTCCAAGCACATGAGTTTGTTGGCCGACCTCAAAACGATGGTTGAAACCAAAAAGGTGGCCGGTTCCGGAGTATTGCTACTAGACAACTATACCGATAGAATACAAGTAATTTTGTCATACGATACCTCTGTGTCAACTAATATCAGTATTGTCCACCTGTTCTTGTCCTCGAGACTTTTTTGTTACGACTTTTTTAAAAAAATCGTTTAATATTTGTGATCGTTCAATACGTTACAAAAATATAATAAGCACGTCATACTTAATTCATAATCCATAATTAGAGTATAAAAATAAATGTAAGGTTACTAAAAAAACTGAATAACTCATTTGGCGGTCACTATAATAAAAAAAAAAAGGTTGAGGAACACTGGATATTACGAACAATAATAATAAAATTATAGAGTACTGTCACTGACAAACGACATTTTTCCGCAACAGGTCTTGCAAAACTTGGTACATTGCGCCGACTTGAGTAATCCCACCAAACCGTTGGATCTGTACAAACGATGGGTGGACCTACTGATGGAGGAGTTCTTCCAACAGGGTGATAAAGAGCGAGAACAAAACCTGGATATCAGTCCGATGTGCGACAGACACAGTGCCACGATTGAGAAATCGCAGGTAATAATATTAAAAAAATATTATTGATCTCTTACTACTCGACCTAAACTGACCCGATATACGGTTGGGATTTTCAGGTTGGATTCATCGATTATATCGTGCACCCTCTGTGGGAAACGTGGGCCGACTTGGTGCATCCGGACGCCCAGGAAATACTCGATACTCTCGAAGAGAACAGAGACTGGTACCAGAGTGAGTATTATATACTAGGTATATTATAATGATCGTCGGATCGCGAATCATAACACTATAGAAATCCGAAAAAACCCCAAGTTCAAAAAACGACTAGAGAGAAAAAAAAATAAAAAATTAACATAAATTTTATCGTCATAATGTCAAGCGTTTAAAATAGTATTGAAAATAAATTTACAAAGTACATAAAATTTCTAAAATTCTATTGATATTCACCCCCGAAAATGGCCAATTTTCTTTTACATTTCATCAATCTTCATTACATTATTGTTTTTTCATCAATTTATTATTTTTATTCATTACGCTATTGTTAATAACCGGTGAAAATTGCATGTTTCATAGTTTCATATTTATGATATATTTTATTGTGTTTACACAAATTTGAGATCGTTTTTCCTTATTTTCGGTAAAACTAATGAAATAATATTTTAAAAATCTCGGACTATCATCCAATTTCTCGTTTATAAAGTAACAAAACGAAAGTAGTTAATAACGTAAAAAATAAATGAGAAAAAAAATGTCCAAAAATTTTTTTTTCATATTTTCAAAATTTTCTTGCGCCAAAATCTTTCTTATATGATTTTCTATCTATGTTTAAATTTTCATAAAATTCGGATCAAAAAAAATGATGGTTTCCGAGTCGTTTTTGTCAAATTTTGGGTAGTTTTTTCCAAAAAAAAAAAAAATTGAT
>JAIPRM010009110.1:0-15140 GCA_025469315.1 Stegophylla sp. TES_Ste_2020
AAAGAATTTATTACTTATTGGTGTATAGTGCCCATGGTTTTTTATTTGTTACATTCTTACATGAATTGGTAGTTTTGTAATTTTTAACAATTTTATGTTTCTTTTAAAGCTTTTCAATTTACTGCAGGTAATGACAGCCTTATGACACCCTAAACTGAATAATATAAATGTAAACCAGCCAATTTTTAACTAGACTTACATTTATGAATTATCATTTTTAATAAATTCAAATTGCAATGGAATTTCTATTTTTTGCATTTTTCTTTTTTTTTCTCGCGATAATCCAAGGAATACTTATCGTCTCTATTTAAATACAATAATATCGACCTAATTGAATTGTAGGTATTTTAGGTATAAACATTTTTGTAAAGATCATCAAAATACTATTCACATCTTTGGATTAATTTTATGAGAACTGTATTAAGTTATTTTTAATAACAAATTATTTTTTGGTACATATTATGTATTACTAGACTTTGACATCATAGTCAAACTGTCAAAATCTATTATGAGGAAATTCGCAACTTAAGTGACATAATCAGGTGGTTGATAAAGTTTCATTTCTCAATACAAAATAATTATATCATCTGCAGCAGATATCAGGAAAAAAAATATATTTCATAATTTCATTGAAATATTTCACGAAGAGTGAAATTTTCAATTTTAAAATATTTCACATGAAATATTTCAAGTGAAATATTTTAAATTGAGAACCCTAATTATTACCGTACTACGTTTAAAGTATATTTTAGCTCGAACGCGTTTATTTAGTTTTAAACTAGATTGGGAGCATAATAATAATTATTATGTTTTCGCCGTGGATGTATTTTCTCTTTATTATTTTCTCATCATATGACCGACTTACGTTTTACACACAAAGAGAATATACTTGTTAAACATTGTTATTAAATTAACAATCATTATAACTTTAAGCGGTTTGAAAATACATTTTATAGTCACAGCTTGATTACGTCACTGCTGCAGACGTTATAATATTAGTGACAATCATTTGTTTACTTATTTTACAAAACTCGAAGTCGATTAATACGATATTCTGTATAATATACTCGCATAGCTATAAAATACATGTTTACAAATTATGATATAATCAAGTCCAACTCATATTTGTTTTAACGCTTTTGTTTTCTCATTAGGATTCCACGACATAAATATTATATTATGGCCAAGAAAAGGCATTGTTTCAAACCTCATCGATTCGTTTAAGCAACGGAATCATACTATACACCACTAAAAGTTACTTTATACGTTAAAATTCTATTTGTTGTAAAATAATTATTCGATTTTGATTTTAAAATATTTTTGATTCAACGAACGTTTATCGCTATTCCATACCCATATCCAATAGATGTTCTTTATTCTATTCAATTGTAGTTTATTTTTTTCGTACTCATACGATCATACGAGAGATTTTCGTAACAATGTTTAAACTAACTATACAGTGTTAATTATTATTTATAATTACTTTTAAATTTATTCTATGATTATTAAAATAAAATACTGGGAAATAGCTCATGTATATGCGTTTAGTTATTCGACGATGCAAAATATTGATGACCTTAAGTATTTATTTTTATGTTTTTTGCGTAAAGACGCAAGGTACAAATGAAGTTACATTTTTTTTTTCTAAGAAATGATAAAAGTCAATAATAATGAATACCTAAAATTTGTTTAAGCACCTTCTTAAATTCGCTTCAACTATTTTAAATAGTAAACTAATAGAATCACAAAATTTAATATTTCTAAAAAGTAAATAGTATTTTTTTTTTTTTAATGAAGATGTTTGTATTTAAAATTTATAGATTTTTGTGTATTGATTTAGAAAAAACAATGACTTAATAAAATTAACATTAAATAAAAATTTTTTGTCACATATTATTTAGAAGAAAAATTATCACACGCTGCGTGAAACCTGTTTTATATTTTGCTTCACTCGTTTTTTAACAAAAAATAAATTGATAATACTTATTTTTGATATAATACTTTGATAGCTAATTCAGAATTATGTTTGTAATTATTGCTAATTCAAATTGTATTATTTACTTACGTGTTAATCAGAGCATACTATATCGGCAGGCAATAAGTAGTTCGTAATTCAATATTTATTTTTGTTTAAATAAGTCGTTTATATATAATTTACTAATGTTATATAGCATTCTTTGATGTTTTGTTGTTTAACTATGACTTTTTTGTTGAAAATATAATATTAAATTATAAAATTTAATAATTTACTTTCTTCAATAACGGTTTATGAAAATATATCTTATATCTTAGATATAGTAACTAATATCTTTTTAAAAATTTTGTCGCCGTCTTCAAACGCTGTCTTCAGGTTACATAAAATCAAAACATTTTTAAAAAGTTGAAATGTAAATAATTTAAATAATTAATATTATATAATAAAAAATAACAAGAATGTAATGACAGAAAACATAAAAATTAACAATGAAATAGCTTTGAACACTAAATGATTTTCCATTTTCGTTTTAATTGTAATATTAATAATTATTTGCGTGTAAACCTAGTTTTAACAATGTTTTAATTTTATATTACCCAAAATCGGCATAATGTCAAATTAGAAGTTACATTATATACTCGTAAATTTGCCATTTGGTACGTCTGAGTCTGTAATTATTATGTTTTATTTTTTATTATATAAAAGAAATAAGTACCTACAACATAATATCTTGAATTAACAATTGGTATATAAAAATATAAATAACGTATTTAAAAACATTGAGCTAATAGATGATTTGTTTTAACGCATAAAACGAAACGACATTAGCTGCACGTTTGCTTCAATAATATACATTATATTGCAGAGGTTCTCAAACTTTTCAGGCCAGGCCCCCCACTTTGGTCAACCCAAGACTTGGGCCTCTCCCCCATAAAAATAATTTTAATAGTAATGTTTAGATTACCAAAAAGTTAAAAACAAACAACAAATATAGATTAATATTTATATTCACATTAAAAATTTATTATAAAAGGTTCTAATCAATCAGTCACTTTTAATGTGATAGGTGGCCTTGTTTTTTTTTCATTACAAATTTTGATGAAACGAGGAAAAATTCCTGTACACTCTATAGGGCGCGATTATTATTACGCAAATTTCACAAATATTTTTCTGTCCTACCAATACAACGTTGATTTTTAAAATTTTCTCGCGCCCCACACTTTGAGAACCTCTGTTATATTGTACACGATTAATTCGGCCATTTATCCGATATCCTCGTCATATAACACCATAATGCGTTTTATAAAAACAAATGGCACATTTTTCGATCGGAATAAAATAAATAGTCTCGTTCTAAACGACAAAAGGAACGGCGGGGATTTACATAATATTACCAGCGAGAACCGGCAAAACTAAGTCGATAAAACGAAGGGTGACTCTCGCAGATCCCCGGGCCTTGCAATAATGTCCACAGTTCCGATACACGGAGAATACTGATTTTAACGGATCTCCGCAGAGTGTGTGATGACTTGTCGACTCCTCTCCCTTCCCCTTTCCGCCACGACGGGTTTCGAACTTCTTATTCATTACGAGAGAAAACCCCAAGTGTTACTACATCGATATTTTCGTCGTCGTCTCGGCGTCGTAGTAGTCGAGAAGATATATTATATTATGAGAAAATACAACAACAATAATTCTCGATTCGTTAGCTATAGTAGTCTAATAATATAGGGACTGCAGGCGAACACGCCACTCGCAGCTGCCACTGCGCGCAATCCATCAAAAACAAATGGAAAAAAAAGAAAAAGAAAAATACAAGAAGAAAACAACAGCGTACGTGCTTCGAAGTCCGAATAACCGCCACCCCTGTGCCCGCTCGCACGATTGTGAGAAATTGGATTATCTCGATTGCTCGCTCGTCCTGGCACTTTTCACGGCAAATGATCAACTTTTTCTTTCACCCCCAAACATGGTTTACACGAGATTTTGATACGAAGCCAATGGGTACGCCGCCTCGTGAGCTTTTATAATAAATCGAGTGTATTTTATTTTGCGTAGATATGAGACGAATAGAACGGCCAAATGTAAGCTTCTAGACACGAATATCGTGATAAAAATGTTTGTCGTGATAATTATAGGATTCGGATTTATATGTAAGTATAATTTTTTTATAAAATAGGTATATAAAGACCAGATTGATGATGGCTAGCAAAAGCTATTACGCGATAAAAAAGATGTTCATGTCGAAGTTACTGTCATGACGAACAAAGGAAAGGTTATACATAACCTATTTGCGACCAAAGCGCGTATGTATACGAAACGTGAGCTAGCACAAAGGGTGATGAGGAAAAACTAGCCATCTTCGAAAGGAGAATACTAAGGAGAATTTATGGCCCCGTGTTTAATGTAGACTTAGGAGTTTTCGAAAGAAGGAAAAATTAAGATTTACAAAGATTTATAAGAATAACCGAACATTTGCAAATTTCTTAGTCACAAAAGACTAGAATGGGCTGGACACGTGTGACGTGCAGAAGGATGTCTTATAAGAAAAGTGCTCGATGGAAATCTGAGTGGACCCTACGTATGACATCAATTTGGCAGTAGATAGGATGCAATGGAGAGGAATTGTAGAAGCGGCAATAGACCTAAATGGTCTGTTTCAAGCCTGAGAAGAAGAAGAAGAAAAATAAGTAACAAAAAAGCTTTATCGTTAAAAACAGAAGAACATACGTATTAGGTGTTATAAGATTATAGATAAATGATAACAGAATAATATAAAGTATGATCAAAAATGTGAGTATTACCGGCTTTTATTAAAGATTAACAGCAGAATTTAAATTATAATTTTTATTTGAAAAAATTGTATAAAATCACAATGGGTTCTTAGTTTTAAACCTATTAATTTTCGAACAGTTAGTATCACCAAATACTAATATGCGCAAACATTGTAAGAGAAGGAGTAAACGACAGTCATAGAGGGAGAGGGAGGGGGTAAAATTAAGAAAGTTTGATACAGTATTAAAAGATCCATGAAAATTATTATAATTATTAAATATATTACTAAAATATTAATAAGAGGTCAATGAAAATTAAATTTTAACAAAATAAAACGTAACAAATTATTTTGAACAGAATCATTTAATCGTACACAATATCGTATAAGTAATATGTATATTATTAAAATAGCACGATTTTCAAAAAATTTCGAGAATCGTTCTTGTCCGTTTTTCACGGTTAACTATCGGCTGCAGAAAAAGTTACCTTAACTAACTTAGAAGATAAGAAACTCTTCTAACATGGCGACCCTACTTAGGTTTACACGAGATTTTGATACAAAGCCAGCGGGTGTGCCGCCGGGAGACGTGGGTCGTGAGCTTTTATATCGAGTATAGGTATGTGTGTACACTGTACACGTTGCGGACAGAGACATGGCGAATAGAACAGTCTTTCACCCCTTACAAACACCATTCAGTCGACTATGTCTGCGTGTATCTATATATATATATATATATATGTATAATATATGTCGTAGTCCCTTAGGGGATAAAAATGAATTGTGCCACCCGTCTCTTCTTTGTCTCTCTCTCCCCGTAAACGAAACGCCCTCCCGTCGGCATACGCTCAACACATCCCTCCAGTATTTTCCCCGCAGGGTCAAATTAAAAGGACTTTCGCGTGGACTGGCGTGTCACGCCACCGCGGTTTTGCTATCAAAACACGAGTCGGTGCGTCGAGCTTAAGCGCAATTAGTGAGCTCCTGGATGCGTTATAATTTCCAGACAGACGGAGAAATAAATGTTTGTGCAGTGTAAATGGAAAAAAAAAAAACCGGAAAGAAATGTACACCCCTTTTTGGGGGAGGAATCGTATATTGGACTTTAAGCATGAAAAACGTATACGGGATAGTGGATAGTGCAATGTAATACATGTCAGGTCATAATTTTATTTGAGTTGACGATTTTTCAAATAAAACTAATAGTAACCCAACCAAAATTGAGGAAAATAAAATAAATCAATTAAAAAAATAAAAGATAAACTGATGTTTAGTGAAAAATAAATTTCGAATTAAACTTACTACAAATGATAATGTGAGTAATATTGACTTTTTTGAGATAACTTGATAGGGCGCGGTAATAGGTCCAAGGAAAGGAGCAGGATAAAGAAAATAAGAAATGTGTAAATGAAAAAAAAAAGCCGTGGAAAGAAATGGACTCTCTATTTTTGGGGGGAAATCGTATATTGGACTTTAAGCATGAAAAACGTAGGAGTAGATATTGTGTAATACTTGTCGGGTGATAATTTTATTTGACATAGTTGACGATTTTTCAAATAAAGCTAATGGCAACCGACCAAAATAGCGGAAAAAAAATAGCTAAGCCAAAAATTAAATGAGGAACTGCAGATCTATAGAAAAAAATAAAATATAGCGAATATTCAGGAAAAACTGAAAATTATAAAAACACTACGATACTAATTTAAAGACTTTGGAGACAACTGAATAAATAGAAGTAATATGGGTCGAAGGAAGGTCATAGACTACCGAAATATTTGTTTACAGGAATAGTTACGAATCAGTAAATAATAGCTTATTCCCAAAACCTAATAACAAAATAATCGAGAAGCGTAGAGGATTCAGTTCATTGCTCGGTTAGTTTTAAAAATGTAATATCAAATAATATTTTAATACAATTTTAATCAAGTTAAATCATTAGTAAATGAGAAAACAAACGTGATCCATCAACTATATGACCTTATGGTTATAAGTACGAAGAAATAATTTTTTGATTTTATACGTCTGACTTCATTTACTATACAATAGCATTAAATATAAAAGAAATTGTATTTTTAATAATTTTAACTTAAAAAATTTCTATCTTTATAGTAAGAAAATTAATCTATGATACTTATTAAACATTATTATAAAAAAGTGTAAACAGAAATTGAAATGAATCAAAACTATTGAAGCTTAACCTTTTTTTATTTTTTATTATTAAAATTTTAGAATCAATGAACAGCAATAGGAATCAGTTTTATAAAGATACTCGTATAGTGTTTTACATAAATTAATTAACGGTAAATTATTCTGTCCAGAGCTTTTAAGTAAGATTAACTCTAAAATTCTAATTTTAATTAAATAAGCATTTCGTTCTTTCTCAGTACCACAATGCCTGACTAATATTAATAACCCGGAGTATCAATGTAATCAATTTCGATTTTTTTCCTAATTCACAACTTAAATTGAAAAATCTAAAAGTGAATATTAATTAGATTAACAACACTTTTGTAATTAATCTTTCATTGCATTTTTAAATGATTAAATCGTATCGAAATACTATTAAAACTGTACTAATTACTCCTTTCAGTTATAAAAGTCTTTCAATAAATAAATATACTTTTTGAAGGATATATGATATTTCACAATTAAATCATTCAAAATATTTAAAACACAACTATTTGTCTAGTCAATAAATAAAAACTTAATTTATAAATATTACGAAATTTTATTCATATATATATATTTTTTTTTTAGTTATAATACAGCTTCTTTTATGAATCAGTAATTGATTACCTGCTTAAAATACTTAACTATTTAGAAAACCTAAGATTTCTGTTGATAACTGTCGAGGTATATAAAGAAACAAAATACTTATGATTTTGTTGAGTTTTATACCGTACCCATCTTTCAGGTCAGAGTTGAAAATATTTGAAAACGCCTATGAAAAATAAACCCAAAACAATTTCATAAATATTTTAGTGCGACCGAGACAATGCCCTAAATCAAAGCGAAAGTCCATACTTTCATGACTACATAAGCAGTGTTGGGGATTACTGTTATACGCCGTTCAGCAAAACTCTGTAGGCTTTGCAGAAGGATTCGCTATCTTGAAGCCGTCATATACATAAATAAATAATGCCGTCTACGAAACGATTCTGACTGTATCAAAAACGTGCTGTACACTTACAAAGTACATACATAATCTCACTGCTTTGCACTTACAATTGTGAATTAGTGAAAAATCTCCAAAAATTGCACTTTAAATGCACTTAAAATTGTTTTTAAATGAACTGAAAATCATGATTTTAAAAATTTAATAAATTTCGTCTTATTTGTATGGAAATATTAAAATATTTTTTATATCATACTGTTATGACTTATAAAGAAATTTGTTTATATAAATTAATTAAATATATTAGATAAATATAGCTCAAAGATATCAATTGTTTTATATTCGTTTTTCGGGGAATAATAATTTGATAATAAAATTGAATTACATAATTTATTATGGTAACATTTTTAATGATCGTTATTACTTATTAATATTGTTTCCGTCGATAAACTTCTCGGAACAATTTATATCCGCACAATTTTGAATATACCTTTTAATTATTTTTCATAAAAATTCCTACAGAGCCATTCACTAATATTATTTTTTTGACATAAATAATAGACAGGTGTACCATTTTACCGTGTAGCGCATCACATCTACTCCACACATAACGGCGCACTTTAGTGTTAAGTTACGAGATTTTGAACTTGTTTTTAACGTTAGACGGTTTTACGTTTAGTATCATATGACTAAAAGCCATAAAAAAAAACAGTTATCCTCCCGAAATCTATACCTAACCAACACGAATTCTCTTTTAAACCCCTCAAAAATAATATAAATTTTTATCGTGAAATATTTTTTACGTCAAAAGTATCGTTTTCTTACCATCTACTACAAAATCAAACATTACGTTTCGAACATCAAGCTCAAAAAAAACGATACTTGAATTATATATTATTTAAAACACAACGTATACGTACAATTTAAAAATAAATATCTCTTTTTTTTACGGTGATAGTTAGCATTCGGATTTGTAGACATTCGAGACCATAACTATTTTATTATAGAGGTGCATTTTTTACAGCTCTACTAATACGCCTATTTATTTAGACACCTCGACGAGCGGTTTTTTGTCTCGAATAAGTTTTAAAAGCTTTTCAGCGTCGATAACATTTTCTCGTCACATAAATGAAATTAGTTATTTGCCAGTCACGAAATGCGTAATAACGAAAATGACTATCGGTAATTTGAAATGACGGTAAAAGCGTCTCGGAAATCTTAAAGCACATTGTCAAACGAGGAGGAGAACTGCAGTAAAAGCAAATCGATTAGACGATTCTACCAGAAACCCCACTTCCATTTTCCCCCAATAAACTGTCGTCGAGTACAATTTTTATTGCCCCGAGCCTTTTGGCTGAAGGAAGGAAGTGAAAAAACGCGACTATGGACGAATAAAGAAGAGGGAGAGAAATGTTATATATAACTAAAACGGAATAATGTTCTGTGGCTGAACCGTGATCTTTTATGATGGGTTTTCGGTAAGAGGATATTATTAAATTCAAAATACTGTCACGAACGCGTCATGATTTATGTAAAAATGACGTACGTTATCCTCTCACCGGCTACGCGGACTGGAGAAAGGCCTACAAAAAGATCTCTCACTCGAAGTAAATACGTTTTCTAAATACTTTATAGTGATGAATAAACCACGGATTTTAATGCAAATTTCATTTTTTCCCAGTAACTCAAAAACTACGCTTTCCAAGTGCAAAACTCTATTATACAATTGAAAAACGTATGGATTAAAAAAAAAAAAAATGTTTCAAAGGCGTTTTAGTCAAATTTTGTGTAGTTTTTCTCAAATTTTGAAAAAACTGTTGAGAATTTTGAAAAAATACTTTTTTAAGAAAAATTCTAATACAAAAATTTACTGGTAAAAACTTTTGGATAAGGTTTTCTATATAAAAACGTGTACACGTAAAACAAAATAAAAAATTTAAAATGAAATAAAGGTCATTGTAAAAACACTAGCTTCTACGCTCCACTTAAAATCTAAAACTAAATCATTAGTATGCATATTTTGGAACCTTTTTGATGTTTAGGGCATTTTTTTACACTTTTAAAATATATTTTTTATTTTAAAGGCATTTTCATAAATTTCTTATAAACTAATTTAAATTAAATCACCTCGTCGAAAAAGATAACGTTTTAAAAATTATTTATTTTACTTTAGCATAGTTGTTGTTGAATCGTTGTAAGACAGTGCAGATGTTTCACATTTACATTAATTATCTACTATAGGCATCGAGTAATGATTGTGTTTTACATGTGTTGAATAATTTTCAGACCAAAAACAAGTTTTGAAAATTCGCATAAGGAGAATAATATAACTCCATGTAGACTGATTTAATAATCACTTAATTTTTATTTTATTTTTAAGGCGTCTTTTTAACGCATTAAGCAGTATTTTTATAGGAATTTTATAAGACTTTTTGGTATGAAATTCGCGTCCTGGAGATGTAAATTGTAAAATTAAAGATGTATATCTTATAAACATATTTCAATTACTTCAAAGAGATGTATTACATTTTATTATTTACTTCTTACGGGCCGAAATCCAATTGCAAATAATTTATAATAAAACGAATTATTTATTAAACTATACGTTTAATTAAAACGATATTAAATTCCGACAATCTGTCAATCGATTGATGTTTTCGTTTAATATGTAAATTATCGTACACTGTGTTAAACGAGGTTAATGCCGGCGGTTATTTGCACGACCACCGTGCCAAATAAGATTAAAAAATTATTTTAATTCGACATTGTTTGCATAAAAAAAAAAAAAAAAATGTACATACACCCAGCAAATTTCAATTAAAATAGATACCTATTTCCAAACACCTACATAAATATAGTTATGCTGCAGTCGTACGTATAATAAAAAACCATAAACAGACATTCGGTGGCAATTATAAATATTCGGCGAGGCAATTAAAAAATTGAATATCGCAGCTAAGTAAACCGAGTGTACACACACGGTAATGTGCTATTTTTTTCCCACGTCGACAAAAGACATTAAACTAATTTGACGTTTTAAGTTTTTGTTTGACCGCCATTTGTGTGCTGACCACCTGTGTCAACCTTTTTCGCGCGTGTATATAACCGTCGATCGGACGTTATCAATCACATTCTTTCAGCGATCATCGTGATCTACAACATACATCCATCAGTGAATCGAAATCATTCAGAGCACACAAACACCATGAACCGTTACGCGCTGTTCGCCGTCGCGCTGTCGTGCCTGTTCGCCGTGGGGGGCATGGCTGCTGACTCGGACGACGACAGTACCGAGAGTGTGGTGGACGCGGCGAACGACGCGGTCGAGGCGGCCGTCACTTCGGGAGAGGAACCGCTGTCGGCGGGAAGCGAACAGGCCAAGGAGCTGTACGGCGAACTGATGGAGGCCATGAACGAGATGGTCACGTACTTCTCGAAATCGATCACGGACATGACGAACATTTCGGAGGACATGACGAGCGTGGTGGAGAACGGCGGCGAAACCGTGCCCACCAGTCTGGTCGACAACATCATGAACTACGTGGAAGACACGCAAATGATGAGACGGCAAGTGGGTCGCGTGATGGGCCTGCGGATGCGGTTCCAAGATTCGCTCCTGAAGCAAATGTACGCGTTGCCGATCAGCGCGGAAGAGGCGGAGCGACTGGAGAACGACATCCGGGAACGATTCAAGCTCAGAGGCGAGACTATCGGGGACGTGCAAAACATGATGAACGTTCCGCCGTTGATGCCCATGATGCCACCGATGCCGATGATGCCGACACCCCCCATGATGCCACCACATTTCGCCCCCAGATTCAACCCCCGAAACAACAATGACAATTAATACGTACACTTAACCACTTAATCAATGTCATTGTATAATTAATTGATTCTGACACGATTATACCGACTATGTGTGCCGTTTATAATTATTACGTTTAAATAAAACACAAAATATTTTTCCATTACGATTTGCATTTTTAATTCAAATTTACACACACACACCATGTCCTATTAATGACGATGATAATCGATTATCACGTTCCAGTGTCGTCGTAAAAAATACTTTTGAAAAGTATTCGAGTATAGTATATAAAATACTCATTCAGCCAAGAAAAAATACCGTAAAATGGGGATACTTTGCACCTCGTATGATTGTTCAGCATAATAGAGGTACACGATAAGAACAATTCTGTTTTGTCATCATGTTTCTAGAATTTAAAACGATATTTGGAACTCGTTTAACTCCAGTATGTTGATTTCTTTCCAAAATAGGTACCTAATCTTGGTTAGAATGTATCAAAAATGCATCAAAACATCAAAAAATTTAATTTTGTTCACAATTTAAATGACTATTTTAAAACGTTTTTATTCAGGTTGATTAGTAAGCATTTTGTTAATTTTTTTTTTTCATTTTTGTTCGATTTAAGTCTCTTACACAATAAGGATTAAGCACTAAGAATTTATTTTTGCATCAGTATCATTTATAACTGAATTTTGGTAAGTATCGATGTAAAGCAGTTATTCCCAACGTGGATACTACCGTCCTTTTTAAGTCATTTTTAATTTTGAAGCTGGCGTTTTACTTTAGACGATGTTAAGATAGTGTGATTTTCTGTCACTAAATTTGTTTTTAGTTTATGACTTATTGAAAAGAAATGTCTAATTGTATACTATAAATAATCAATATTAACCAGTATAACCAAATATTAAAATTTCGCAAATTACTAGTGGGGGGAAGGGGGCGATATAAGATTTTTAAAATCCTAAAGGGATGAAGAATAAAAAAGGTTGATTAACACTGGTTTAAAGTACCCAACACCATATCTAACTTTGCGTACACAACATTAATTCAAAGTTGATTTTTTAATTACCTAGTCAAATTTCAGTTATAGGGAATCATTTATAATATTTATACCTAAAAGACTGTGAAGTTTTTACAACTCTATCATCATCATCATAAAAATGGTAGAGTAAATTCAAGTTCAAAAATCTAAAAAAAATAGTGCTAAGTATCTTCATTTAACGTAAATTATTCGAGAAAAATTTCAAATTTTAAAAATAAGTCAAACAAAACTGAAAACAATATCCATAAGATCGATGTATTAATTTGAAATTGAACTAATATCAATGAGCAAACTGAAATGGAAATATTTGAATTCGATTTTAATCCCTACTCGTAATTGTGAATTGGTGCATGATGCCGGTATCCCTTATAATATGTTGAAATATTTCAGATTAAATTACGTTTAAACTACAATGTAGTGAAAATTAATTGTATTAAACGCGAAATACATTCAGCACGTAAACAATAACGTGACCTTTGTTCATTTATAGCTCCATAATTAAAATGTTTACTTAGGTAACCGAAGCGAATGGTTGTTGACTTATAAATAAGTAATGATTTATTTAACCCTCCCAAAACGCCGAAAAAAAAGACGGTCGACACAAAAATTACACGATTTATCAATGTCAGTGGAAGAAAAGACACTCACCCAGCATCCCTAACAAACCCATTCGGCGAGAAAATCAATCACTATCTCGTTCACAACGATATTAGATACAAATTCATTTGTATTCGACTGTTTTGGCTTGTCAACATGGGTAGTATTTTCTTATATGATAACTAGCGCTCGGAAGTTTTTTTTTCTAAACTTTTTAGACAGTGCTTTCCTAGCTATAAATTTATTTCAATAGCAAAAGAATCTAAATAACTAATTTTTATTTTGCATTTTCTGGCACTGTTTCCTGTTTAGGTCATTTTCCTGCATTTTGGTCATTAAGAGTTATATATCGGTAGTTATATTTATTATTATATTAAAATATTTTTCTAAAATATTACTCATTGCGTATAAAAACTTATTTTTAAAAGAAAATTATTTATATTACGTCACATATTTCGTCATTCATCAATTAACGCTTACTCTGGAACTCAGGTCGATATGCTATTACCGATTTTGAAACTTCAAAATTCAGTCTTAAGAACTCAATATGAATTATTTAAGATATTGGGATTGAAATTTGATCAACATCAGTTAGTAACATTGGACATGAAGAGAAAAGCAAATTGAAGGGTGCTCGAAAAAAATTTTGATTTCAAACGATGTTAACTATTTTGAAAATTTTAAATGGCGAAACCGCTTCAAATAAGTGTTTTCCTAATGACTTCAGTGTTGAAGATTTGGCTTATTTGAAATTTTCCCCAATCTTTGAATGAACAAGAAAAGGTTTTTCTAAATATAAATATTTACTACACAATAAACATCGTTTGTGCAATTTTTGAAAATACCAAACATGCTCTAATAGTGCGATACAACAATTTCGATTAACTAGTAAGATTTTATTTAAAGTATTTAGTTTAGATTGTTTTTGTTAGTTTTAAACCATTAGTTCCAATCTTTTTTTTTTTTCGGTCATATGTATTTAGGTCATATTTGAATTTTTAATGTTTTTTTTAAATTCATCGACTACCGACGCCTCATGGATAAGGTAAAGCGATTTTACACTGCACATAACAACTGTGCCACGCTATAAACCCGCATATTTTATTTAAAAAAAAAAATGCCGTAACATCCTTTATATATATATATTTTTTTTTTATGGCGCATTTCTTCTTCCGCACGATATGTATACGTATGTATATAGTAGGTAGGTACATTACCTTAATGCTGTAGGACCATAGCGGAGACTCGGAGGCGGACGAAAAGCCCACTTCCCCGCCGAAAACGTACACTTTGTCTTGATAAACGACCGCCGTGTGCTCTTGCAAATTCTGCAATGTATCTCCTGTCGGATGCAACTGTTCCCAGGTGTTGTTCGCTGTGAATTCCAGAAAACGGATGAGCTACACGGTGGATATTATTACGATTATGCGCGCGTAGTACATTAATATAGGGAGAGACGAATGACCCCCTCCCTCCCCCATCTCGAGAACTACAGGTTTGTACGTTAGCGAAAGAACAAACATCGCGATTTTAAATTTTTATAACATCATCACGTCTCGCCTCGTGTTTGAACGTTCCGATTTTAATATCGCGTAAACGCGTTTTTTTTTTTTGATTCTGAACGAAGTGAAAAAGCTAGTGTTTTTACAATGATGTTTATTTTTTATTTTTTCTGTGTACAACTTTTCGTATGGAAATACTTGTCCAAAAGTTTCGATCAGTAACTTTTTGAAACCGGATATGCCTCTAGATTGTACTTTAAAGAGGTCATTTTTTGAATTTCTCAATTCTTTGAGTTTTTTTTTTTGGAAAAAACTACACGAAATTTTA
>JAIPRM010009111.1:0-15140 GCA_025469315.1 Stegophylla sp. TES_Ste_2020
AATCAGAAATGTTTAAAACATTACTATTTTCCCAATAAATACTTTAGGAATAATGTAGTTTATTGTTTGATATTATTGATATTTAATTAAAACTTTATACAACGTTTCGGTATTTTGATGGTAAAATGAAATAAGTTGTTTACAGTTATTTTATTTTTCTGAAAAAAAAAAAAAATCGCACTTACCATTAATATGTTTTCAAATTTTGTCATTCGATGATGCTAAGTAATTATAATATAACGAGACTGAAAAAAAATGATTATTTCAGAAACCGGTATTGAAATAAATACTGAGTAAAAATAAAGTAAAATTCGGAATAAGACAAATCATTTCGGATGAGATAACAATATATTTTATTGACAAATTTGTTTTAATAAAACGATTCAATGTTGTTTTTTTATAAATTTTCAACAAATGCTTAATACTATAATACGAGGGTTATTCAGAAAGTGAGGAATGTTTTGTAATAAAACAAAAATTAGTTAAAGGAAAAATATTTTATTATATATCATCTGAAAGAGTGACTAAAATGCTACTTTTTTACATAGTCACCAGACAACTTAAGGCACTTATCGTAGCGGTGGACAAGCTTCGAAATTCCTTCGTCATAGAAATCCGCCGCCTGTGATCTCAGGCCACTCGGTGACGCACGCGTCGTCATCAAAACGCTGTGTCGCCAGCCAGTTTTTCATTTTCGGGAACAAGTGAAAATCACTCGGTGCTAGGTCGGGACTGTACTTCAGATTATTGACTTGATTAGACTTAAGATTTTCTTTGTAACCGCTAGGCTACAGCAGTGTTTCCCAACCTGGAGAGGCGTGTACACATTGTTGGGGAGGTGCAAGCAGTCATTACAAAGTAAAATTTTTAATCAATGTAGGGAAAAAATTATAAAGCGGACATACTTCGCACGATGGGTGTACTTCGCACGGAGATATATATATATATATGATAAACATCATTGTAAATTTCCCACAATTCACTTCGTTCAGAATCTAAAATGAAGTTTCGTGAATTTCATTCTAAATGGTATATTAATGTAATATTCATGTTCATGTAATATGTTCGTTTTTACATTTAGTAAAAAATAACCAATAATTACGTGACATCACAGTGAACACAATAAATTGTTATTATTTCGACACATCATCGACGATTTCATGTATCTAGGTGCCAAGTTCAAGTTCAAGGTGTTTAATAATATTTAAATTGAAAATCTCCGCACACGCCTAGTGCGTCCCCTCCTCTGGATCCGCCACCAGTTCGTGGACATTGGAATCAAGATTTATATTCGTCCGCTGCTGTTATTCGGAGTCACTTTAATAGGTGTATTGTGTATTCGTTTCAAGTGTCATAAAAACGTAATACGTCAATACGTATATATGTGTTCTGTACTGTGGTAATGACCGATATCGTAGTACTTATGATAATATTATTTGCTCTTTGAAATATTAAAGTTTCATTGTTTTAAGTAGAGTCTGGATTTTTAGGTTATAAAAATGTTAAAATATGATGCTAATATCCTCAACTCAATAAATTGTTTGAAATATATTCCTTATACTCGTATTCTCTAAAAATCGCAAAAAATATGCAAAAGTAGTCAAAAAATCACAAAATATGCTTTAGTATGAAAAAAAAGTGTGTACTCCGCTCGTCGGGGTGTTCTTCGCACGTCGGGTGGGATTCTTTTGACTGGTGTATTGAATTTTAAAGAAACGATAAATCAATTCTGAACGAAGAAAGTTAATAATATAAAAAAAAAATGTTAGAAAAATGTCAAAAATTTTTTTTTTACATTTCCAAAATTTTCTTGCGCCAAAATCTTTCTTGTATTATTTTCTATCTATGTTTAAATTTTCATATAGTTCGGATCAAAAAATGATGGTTTCCAAGTCGTTTTTGTCAAATTTTGGGTAGTTTTTTCCAAAAAAATAAAAAAAAAAATTGAAGAATTGAGAAATTCAAAAAATGACCTCTCTAAAATACTATCTAGAGGCAAATTCGGTTTCAAAAAGTTGCTGATAGAAACTTTTGGACAAGTATTTCCATACGAAAAGTTGTACACATAAAAATCATTATTTTTTTTTTTTGATATTTGACTTTGTTCTATTTCTATCCATTGCATCCGTTCTCAAACTATATGATAGTCGTCATTGAATACAGTTTTTTTTATAATTTTATAGTTTTTGTTTGGAAAGACATGACGTGTTGTTCATTCTTCAAAACTGTAATCGACTAGGCAACAAAATATTTTATCTGTGCAACACATGTGTCGCCCAGTTTAAATATGCACTGGACTACACATATATAATGGTAAACGGAAATATATCTTTTCCCCAACCATTTTTTATGGATTTGGAAATTTTTCTCCTAAAATGAATTTCAAATAAAAAAGTTAAAATAGTATTTTAATGTTCACTCGTATTGGAAAAGTTGATTTTGTACATTTATACTGTAAAATATAAATTATATAAAAAAATACCTTACATTCAGAGCTGAGCTGAATAATTTGGCTCTTTCTTCTGACCAATTACATTTTATCAAAACACTGTTTTACGTTGTAAATAATAAAATTAATACATAGATTAGATAATTTCTTATTTACCATAAGAATTGAACTTATAAAATAGGTGATTTATAAAATAATTCAAAATTAATTGCCAAATTTGAGGCAATCTACTTAATTTGAACAAATTCTAATGTTGATTTAATTCATTTTGTATGAATTCGAGGGGGTAAATTTTAAATAAATTTACAAAATAATTTTCTTTTAGAATTACAAAAACTTTTGTATTATTACCATACTTATATGTTGTGTAAACGTTAGTTCATAATTTTTATGATCAAAAATAAAAGCCTTGTGGTAAAATTTGAGGACCCCTTATATATTGGAGGTCATTGGAATTGCCCTTCGTGCTTAATGGGAAATATCAAATATGCCATTGCAATTTGCACACTTCAGAGCTTGTTTGAACTATTAAGGTATGTAATATAAAATATATGTGTTGTGTACCTACGTCAGTGATTACCTTATATTAAATTGTTTGTGATACTCGTGCATCAATTTATAGGATCAGTGTTGCTGGGTTAACTTTTATTTACACAATTCGTGAAAAAGAAGAAAAAAATGCAATGGAAAAATGTCTGCTAAAAATATTTAAACTTCTCTATCAAAAATGGTCGTGTGTCGAGGAGGGAAGAGAGGGGAGGCGCCATTGATGTTTTTATTACGTTTGAGTCCCGTTCACAGTTTTATATTATAAAGTACGGTCCGGGGATTTGTATGCATTTTCATATATTTGTAATGAGTGGACGATTAATTGTGTAGCAGAGAATGCATAGAAATAAGTTTATTTTGCATATAAATGCATAATTTAGGGATGACGACATATTCAAAGAATTTTGCATATTTAAGCATATTTTATGGGAAAGTTCATTAAACCAGTTATTTTATTTTTTATTTTCACCGCAAACACTAGATTATGATTTACGAATTTATGACGTTTATTGTTGAGAAATAAATTGTACTCCCCAAATCCTATATTTTTTTGCAGTTCGACACGATTAACATCAGTACACTAATTATGTTATAGTGGAATAATGTTAATTATACGATAATTAGAGACGCTTTATTATTATTTTATTTTGATGTTTATATTTTATTGTTGTTTGAAATTAGGCAATGTATAATAAATAAAATAAATTTTTGTTTTTCATTTATGTTGTTGTGTAACAACAAAATAATTTTTAGTTCAACATTTTACGTTCAATGCGTGTATTCCAGTATCACACTTAAGATCAGTGTACAATCACACAAAAAGTAATTAATTTCGTTATTCTGGTTGGACTTCGACCAACTATAGCTATTAGTAATAGCCTATTACTTATTATTATACGAAATTGATCATTTATACGAATTGGACACGGATTATTCTGTTATTAAATAACAATATTGTTAAACATATTATTGACAGTCACTATTATTATTTATTGTCTATTAGTCGAAGTACTTTACAGAATCGTTTTATTAAGGAAATGATTTATGGTTTATTTAAAATTCAACATACCCACCAAGATCATTTTACTTGAGGTGTGAAAAATACCCATGGTGCGAAGTATGTTTGGCGTTTTACTATTGTCATCTGGGTGATTTTATAAAGCATTACTTTAAACAAAAAATTCAGATAGATGAGAATGTTTTTCAGTGTTTAAATATATGCCAGGGATGTAATAATTTTAGTTTTTTGCCAAGTGCATAGCAGGCAAAAATAAAATAAATTATAAAAACAAAATGGCTACGTAAAAAAAAAAAATCACTCGCATTTCAACTTACTAACACATTAAATTAATTAATTATCTTATAACAGCTTTGTTTTTAATTGACCAACTGTTATAAAAAATGTTTAATCAAATGTCAATATTGTTATCGTGATTTTTTAGTATTCAAATTACTCAATTAACTAATTAATTAATTATTAATTCAGTTACAAAAAACCTGTACGCAAGATATTTACAACAAATTACTATTAATAAAGACTAAATATAACTAATATACAGAGAACTTCTATTGCGCAAAACATCCAAATGTTATTCAAATGCAAATTACGGTTCACGAGTGTATACAAATGAAAAACGAAAATAGAAAATATTTTTCCTTGTAAAATGCTTATTTTTAAAAAGTGTGTACTTCGCTCTCGTCGGGGTGTTCTTCGCACGTCGGGTGGGATTCTCTTGACGGGTGTATTGAATTTTAAAGAAACGATAAATCATTTCTTCGATAAAACGATTCTGAACGAAGAAAGTTAATAACATAAAAAATAAATGAGAAAAAAAATGTTAGATAGTTTTTTCCAGAAAAAAAAATTGAAGAAAAGGACCTCCTCTCTAAAGTACAATCTAGAGGCAAATACGGTTTCAAAAAGTTATTGATCGAAACTTTTGGACAAGTATTTCCATACGAAAAGTTGTACACAGAAAAAAAATAAAAAAAAAAATAATAAACATCATTGTAAAAATACATTCTAAAAAGAAATAAAGTTATTGACTGAAACACATGGGGTTAAAGAACTCACTAATTAACTTCATTATATTGTAATTGTTTATATTTTAGTTCATTTGATGTGCGTCTAACCTTTATACGTCTATTTATATAATATTACACATCATCTTAAGGCTATTGATTATCTATAATAATAATAATGATATTATGTATCAATGTATGTTTTGTATTTTTAATTTGCAATAAACAGTGATGAGAAAAAGTCTTGTTTGGTTACAGGTTATCCTTTAAACCCATTTCGGTAATATTCTATAATTTATACTGATATTATATTTTTATCTGGCTGCTAGGAGCCACGTCATGAACAATATATACCGGTTTTACAGCAATGTATTTTTTATTGTTTTTAGACGTTCGGCTGATGTGTTTAAATAACACGTCTAGTACAGAGGTTCTCAAACTTTTCAGGCCCCCCATTTTGATCAACCCTAGACGGTCCCCCTCATAAAAATAATTTTAATAATCATGTTAGAGTACCAAAAAGTTAAAAACATATTACAAATATAGGCTAATATTTATATTCAAATTATAAATTTATTTTAGAATTATAAAAATTATTTAGAAAAAAAAAATCGTATTTTCTGTCCTACCAATACAATTTTGATTTTCAAAATTTTTTCGCCCCCCCCCCCCGGACGGTCGCGTCCCACACTTTGAGAACCTCTGGTCTAATATAATTGTGTGTATCGACCTGCAAGTCGACCTGAAGTCAGTATATCACAATGATCTATATACACAGTAAATGCATACGATATTATACAATATTATTATATTAATAACGAATTGGCAATTATTAAATGTAATATACACTCGATTGGGATAAGAAACTGCGGAGTATAGTTAGCAGAGACGTATTTATGGTCTGTGTATGAGATTTAATAAATTAAATGTTATGACGGTGAAAGAAACGAGTTTAATAACATTATAAAGACCGGTCACTCTCGTGACGAGAACAATGTTACACAATATTCGAATGAAAAAAATTAAAATAATCTGCGATGCAATTTTCGCAGTGGGGGGGGGGAGGGGGAGTTGAAAATTCCTTTGTGTACCAAAGGTCTACTATTATATTATTATATACTTCTAAAAACATTCCGTTTCCAAAGTACGTGTTTTTGCACATACGTCTAAAATTATTTATTTTGTTAAATATTTTTTTCTTGCATTTTCGAAGAATTTTTATAATTTTAATATAATATAATATTAATTCAATTTAATATAATAAGTTAAAAAACTATAAATAACTCGAATATTTTGTGTGTTGAATGTAGTTGGATAATGTACAGACGGATAATTTGTAAAAAAATTTGTCCAATCGGCTTGTGTGTTCGAATAATTTTATCTAATCGCGTTTATTGTGTTTATTATAATACATAATATGCATTTACCTTGGAACGCCACAGTATTTTTTATTTTTGTTTTTGAATTTTGGTTTTTACTATATTTTTTTTAACATATTTAATGACATTTTTTACGTAAATAATAATTAAACATTTCAATGCATACCTATATTATTTTTTTAATAATTCGATACGATGAACAGCTGTGCTTTAATATTTCATGATAGTAAAATTAATTTATAAATTGCATGCGATGATAGGTACTAATTATTATTATTATCACTATCGATTTTTGTTTCATACAAATCGTTTTTCATTATTTCTCAACGATATAAACACTGATATTATTCAATATAATATTATACAGGGTGTCAAATGCAATAACTTTTATTGTATTTAAAATGTTTAATTTTTTTCTTTTTTCATTAAAAAAAAAATGCAAAATAACCATTTTGTAAACCCGATTATTAGAAAAATATTGGTGCTCAAATTTCTAAAATAAAGGTTATTCCGTTCATTTTCTACGATTTTTTAAGTTTGCGAATAGCTTAATAATATTGTTAAATAAGTCATAATAATGATAATATTATGATGCCAATTGATGCTATTAGCTATTATGACTTATCAGGCTTACAAAATATCTATTTTGAATTTTTTCTAGAATTGTAGTATAAAATTTCAAATTTGGGACCTAGAAAAATTTAAAAAAAAGTACGCGTTATTTTAGCAGTGCAATGCTGTAGTAATAATTTTCAAAAAAATAAAAAGTTAAAAATGATTAATAGAATAGAAGTCGTTGCATTTGTCAAATCATATTTGAACACCGTGTATGATGGTAATTAATTTTTTTTTCTTGACATTTGTATCAAATACAATAATTACCAACCGTGAACAACTGAGAAATCGATTTACGTGTGCGCTGAGAACACAATATTATATAAAAATTTAAGACGCCCCCCCCCCACTGGTGATAAACAATAATATAGAAATAGCAAAAAAAAAAAAAAAGAACTACTATAAAATACGCACCGAATACTGGTAATCTAAAATAGTCTACCACGTCAATTGGATTGAACACGTCTTCTTGCGAGTACAATAATATCAATATTGAGTTGTTTCGACTAATCGACCCAAGATAATTGTAATATTGTACTGCTAAAAAAGCTACCATAATTGGGCGTTTATTTCTAACTCGGATAATCGGGAGACGTAAAACTGATAGGTACACATATTAATTTCATTACACTTTTCCGACGGTCGTACACCACTGCAGCAGTGGTGTTGATAAATTTTAATGAATCGATGACACGATCATTGGACCAGTTTAAAACAATAGTAATCGGGGTGCCCCTATTCAAAAACCTATATCGCGCCACAAAGAACAGCGGATGTATGAATATAAAAAAAATAAATAAATAAATAAATCTGTTTCGTTTGTTTCTCTTGTCTAGCATTATTATCATAATATGTAATTATTATTGTCGAATAGTAAATAATTATATTTTACTCGTCCACTTATTTGGTTCACTGGCAATTGTTATTGCCTTCGGCCGGTCGAATTTCGTTCCTCGTCTAAAAGTGATTGACGATTACATAAATCTAATGTAAACAAACAAATAATAATATGAATGTGAATAATTTATTACAAAGGTCCGACGTGTACGTTCACATAGCGGAAAGTCACTCGATCATTCGAATAAAATATACCGTTATAAACATTTTCGTCTTTTGTTTGAAATGTTTTTTCGTGGCACTTCTTATCCGTTACAATTTTCCAACGTTATTTAAATTAATCGATATTAAACTATTTTATTTTCACAAATATATTCGAAAACGATTTATGTCAAAACGGTTGTGTTTTACCACGGGAAACGGGTAAAAAGCAGGGTTGGCATGAAAAAACCCGGGCTGCTTTTCTGGGTTAAACTCACTTAAATTTTTAAAATCCCATTAAAAAAACCTGGGCTGCTTTACCGGATTAAACCCACTAATTATTTTAAAAAACCTATTGAAAAAACTCGGCTTTATCATGGGTAGAATTCACTTTTTATTATTTATTTTTTTTTTTTTTTGGTATGAGGTTTTTTTGGTATTTAGACCTCAAAAAAAATAAAAATAAAAATAAAAAACTTAACGAAAACAAGAATTCAAAATCACAAAGACATTAAACGATTAAGCTAAATCAAATGCACGGTTGTAGATCAAAAGCTCGCACAATTCTATTGTCGGTAAGATGAAAATAGTGCAGTCAAAATACGAAAAAAAAAAAAAATTCAGATGGATTAATTTAGGAAAAACCCGGGTGGGTTTTTTTATACGATAACATAAGCACCGGGCCGGGTCAGACTTTTTTTACACAGCATCATTCAGAATATTATAATTTTATTGCCACTGAATAACGATTAATTACATTTATTTCGAGTATTTTATCTGATACTATTTCATAAACCTATTATATTTGATTAATAATTGTAATACTTTAACAACAATAGGTTTATTCATCTGTGTACTCCAATAAAAATTACGGGCCGGTTGTTGAAAAATGTTTTTAAACCGAGCTGGGTTTTTATTAATCAAAAAAAAACTACGGGCAGGGCCGGGCTGAGCCGAAAATTTTCAGGCCGTACAGACCTCTAATTTATATAATATACTGAATAAACAAGGAAGTGGTAAACGAGTTTTATCTGAAATTATTGATGAGCACTGTACAGGATTAAAGGGAAAAAAAATGCAAATGTCGTCATTATCTTATCTCTAATTATCAGCAATGTACATCAGAACTCTTTGGAGATAATCCACAGTGTATCATTATATGGATTTAAATTAGTTTTTTTAATTAGAACAATGAAATATATATATTTATGCTTTATTTTTGGTATTGCCTATGACGTGAAATAAATCATTATCTGGATTTTACAGCATTATTTCCGCGTACTGTTCCATCGTATAGAAAAATATTAGTGTGTTCGAAAACATCCAGTAAAGTTTTAATCCGTTGCAAATGTAATATCCACGAATAATTTTTATTTTCTCACGACAACATTTATTATGGTTTGAAAATGCAGCAAAATAATAATGCAAATAGTACTATGTTTATGATACAGCTAAGGAGTTAACCGCGATAAGTAATGGCAGTAACTAAGATCTATAATATACCTATAAATAGTTTAATATGGTCAATAGATTATAATTTATAGTTCATAAATACATTATTGATTTATTATTTTCAGTGATGGTACTTATATCGTGGAAGGTTAAACGAGTATTCTGAATATTCAATTATATATAATATAAATGTGTAATAATTCGCCTTGGTGCACTGCTATTAATAAATAAAGAATGACATACTTTATTCGTTTAAATTCGCACAGTGAACGCGAAAAATAATAAGTGTATAGCATTACCATATTTAATATACGATAAAAAACGATAACCAATAATGCGTGTACACAGTAGTGCAGTCTCGTATGCCAATGTATTACTGTAATAATTTTATTTTAGTGACAACAAAAATACAGATTTCTTATTTTAAAAATAAAAAGAATCGATACACAAACGTAGAAGAGTTTATAACATAAGTATACCACCACTTTTAACTTTTTTTTTTTGATAATTTGCTTCTAATAATATAACATTTCTAATAGTTTAACACCAAAATAATAATAATTAATATAGTACCTACCAAAAGCGCAACTAAACACGAATATCAGGGGGTGCAAAAATTGTTAATAGCTCACCCTCAAACCTCTAAAATAATTCTCACCCAGACCTCTTTAAACACTTTTTTTTTAAATATAAGGCAATAATAACCGTTATTCATTTTTGTACGAGTGTTATTTTTTTATTTTACTTTCTTAATTTTTAATCAATTAACTATAATAATTGAAATGAAAAAAAAGGCAGAACATACTTCGCTTTCCGGGTGGAATATTCTTAGTGGGTTTATTGAATTTAAAAAAAAATGATAAATTATTTCTTAATAAATCGATATTGACCAAAAGTTCAAGGTATACCATAACCACGCAACAATAATTACTAATTTACCATGGTTACCACGTTATCATAGTTACCATGGCTACAATCGGCCCAAAAATGGCCACCAATCAAAGCAAAACGTGTTTGAAATGATGTAAATTTCGAAAAATTCCAAGTATAAAGTACCATCTAAAGACAAATTCTGATATAAAAAGTGGCTGATCGAAGCTTTTGGATAAGTATTTCTATACGCAAAAACGTTCACAGAAGGAAAAAAAAAATGAACATCATTGTAAATTCATAAACTTCTTCGCTCTACTCAAAATGTATAAATCTGAATTTTCAAAACTTCAAAACCTTGTGATAAATAGGAAAATAACAACAATGAAATTCGAAGGTATTTAGTATGTTGGTATTTTAGTTACGTTTAATATAAGATATTAATGAGAAAGATTCGATTATCATGTTCAAATATTATAGTGGTATAATGATTTGAATCGAAAAAATGTCAGCGTGTTCAGCCTTGAAAATTATTTTTTAACTTTTCTCTTGAACTATAAAAACTATAAAGTTAGTTGACATCTCAATTAAAAGATCTTGTCAAGTAGAAACTGAATGTGACATTATAAATAGTATATTAATTAACTTTTTAACCGTTAAAAAATTGGTCAATTTTAGCTTGACTTTTATATCTTTAAAAATTCATTCATAATAGAAAAAAAAAAAACAGTAAAAATAGTCAATTTTAACTCATTTTATTTAGCGACACAGATCTCCGAAACTAGAGAAAAACTTATCTTTAATAGTTCATTCACATTATAAAACTATAGTAAAAATAGCAAATTTTAGTTTTAATTCATTTTATTTAAACTTATAATTGATACAAATTACAATTTAAGTATTCAAAAAGGGTTAAAATTAAAAAAAAAAAGGACAATAACTAATAATTTCTCAAAATTTTTTTTTTATACACCATATAATTTACAAATACATATAAATTTAAAATAAAACATATTGAGCGTGTAACCAATATTAGGTCTATCACGTCTATGTGTAAAACTTTTTTTTTATATTAAAATATTAACATTATTTAAAAAACATTTATATTAAATTACTATTCGAAAAAACAAAAATGCACTTGTACCTAATATATTTCTAAAACATTTTACGCTTTAATAAATATATTTAAAGTCATTTTTACTGTGCATTTTTTTTTTTTTTTTCAAGTCATTTTGGTGATACTGGTGATAAGTCAATTTCAACATCGATCGTGTTTGTGAATAACAAGTTACAGTTAGGTACAGTTGGCAATAAAAAAAAAAAAGAAAGAAAACTAATTACATATTTTAGACGTAGCACGCTGCTAATCATTACAAATCACAATATTATTTTGTCTAAGTCTTCTAGGACAATAGAACGTGGTGCGAATTATGCGTTTACCGTAGTCTACTGACCTACAAACGAAGTAAGTAACTACGTGTCACCGTAATTAAATTACACGGGTACCTAATATTATTAAGAAAAAACATTTCCAGCAATCGTAGTGAACGAC
This sequence comes from Stegophylla sp. TES_Ste_2020, assembly GCA_025469315.1. Classification (NCBI taxonomy): domain Eukaryota; kingdom Metazoa; phylum Arthropoda; class Insecta; order Hemiptera; family Aphididae; genus Stegophylla; species Stegophylla sp. TES_Ste_2020. The sequence goes on from JAIPRM010009111.1 coordinate 11,927, forward strand.
CGCGGAATATAAACTTGCCAGTGATTGGAAGAGCTGTGACATTGGACGAGCTATAGTGCACACACAGCCACGAGGTCGAGTGAAACGTCTCAAATATCTGAGACAGACGGATCTTTACATCATTTTGGCGTTCGTCCAATTTCGTATTTATGTAACAACATTTTTCATTTCCATTAAACCGCACGGTTAAAAGTAAATTTAAAATCTATTTTCCGGATCACTGCAACATGGCGCGGCGTCGGTGATAGTTATTATTATTGTATACTCTTTTTCAATCGTTCGTTTTTGTTTCCTCTCTAATTATAATAAAATATTATTAAAATCTGACTAGGTCCGGTTTTTTTCGTTTAGAAGAGTCATAAATTAGGTAAAGGTAATCCATAGCACGACCACGTTTTGTATCTGATTTGAAATCCTATTAAAATTTTATTTACATTAGTCTGTTGTTAGAGACTTTTGTTTAATGACAAACCGGTTTAAATTTACAATTTATTGCTCCCCCTCCCCCCGTAGCTTATTGATTACCGAGTTAATACCAATGAAGAAAAAAATCAAAAATCAAAATGCTTTGCGTTCATTATTTCTCTACTGTATATTACGCATAAATTCGTTTAAACAATTTGTAATATGATAAAAAAAAAAAATAAAAAAAAAATGTATTCATGACAGTGAAATATCAATTTTCTACTTGAATATTTGAATTAGTGTGAAAATTTTATTCTTCTGATTTTTCTTATCAATTTTTTTTTTCCTTTTCTCAGTCAATAATGGAATATAAAACTGGCCGAGTAAAATATAATTTTTTTTTTATAATAACGAACTTCATAATTTTTAAGTAAAATTTTCTTGGATAAACTTAGCTCTGCTCAGAATCGTCTAATATATGCTTTTACTTTTTTGATAAAAAAATAAATAAATACTTAATGAATGCATGTAAAGGGTTGTGATATACATAATATTATTTAAATTTTAAACAACGTTGTTTATTATAATAATGATATTTCTAATCAATATACAGTTAAGATTCGTTTTTGATTTTTTAAGTAACAGGTGAAAGGAATAATTTTATTTTAAAATGGTTTGGTAATTATTTATATTTAACTTTATTGATTCTAGAAATATTTAATTTTAAAAATAATTTAAAGCAGTGATAAGTAGAATTTTGTGTATTTCAATACGTTTTGGTAAAAGTTACAGATTGATTAAGTAAAATGAATGCTGCTATCTGTAAAATTAAGTTTTAACTATCCATAATTAATTCATATCATTTTCATATATGGAAGAAAACTTGTCTCAAACTACACTTTATCATCCTGGTTGGATTTTATAGCATTTGCATATTCCTTATAAATTATTTAAAAAACAACAGAGTCGGCCTAAATTATTTCATAATTCTGAAAACAAAAATTTTAAATTTTATTCTGCATATTTTTTATTTTTCAATGCTATTTTTGTTTTAAATCTAAATAGATGACGTTTTATGAAATGACAATTTAATAAACTTTTTATTTAGTTTATTGTCAATTGAATTCTCAAAGTAAATACAGATAGACCGATTACCGAACCAGTTAGAGTCCTAACGCCATATGCCAATGCGCCATTTTCATTGGCTCATTTGAGTTTCGCGCCAAAAGTATTTTTCTCATTATCAATGTTAAATATTATATTATTAATATCTATATATACCTGTCTAAATATTTGATGACGTTTTTTCCAAAATGTTCTCACGGTGCACGTCAAGTCGAGGTTAATTTTTTGATTTAAGGAGCGGTCGACGAGCGGGGAGCCGGTAATGTATACAGTCAATCTGACCATTAGTGAAATTAGGATAACAATATTTTTTTTGGGGGGGGGAGGCTAACATGTTTAATTGTTTAATTTAGCCCCCCACAAATGATACTAACCTTTTGGAATTTATGAAAAATTAAAATATCTACGATTTATTTAACATAGATAATGAATAATGATTAAAACAATAATAATTATAATATTAACATGGATATAAAACGACGCGTGATTAAATAATGTCGCGTGGTTTTCAAATAGACCAATGAAATTATTAGCATAATATTTAAATATTTCGTATAACCTAATAGGACGTAATTTAAAGCTTGTGCTATCGGTTGATTATGATTTATAATTAGTTTTTTTTTTATCAATTACAACTCTGAATATCCTTTAACGAGTTGAGTTCAGCTGAACGAGTTCAGCTAATTTTCTCGAAATCTCAAAATATAAGTACTAATGTAACTATATTTATAACTAATAATATATAATATGTTTTTATTGCATATTCTTTTAGCGCATTCTTATATTTTTGTACAGTTTTAGGTGCTATAAAATCTCAACCGTGTTTTAATACTAATCAAATACTTAGTGAAAAAAAAAAGAATGAAAATTGTTTGCCCCTCCCATGACAAATTTCTACGGACGCCCTTGCGTTTTTCAAACATAACATTATTTTTATTCTCGGTGCGTCACTCGGCGGCACATTTTTCATTCATCTCCTGTCGCAATCAGTAAACGCGCGCACATCCTGTTTTTCAAAATTCATTTTTGTATTTGTCGTCATTACTACTCGAACGATTGATTATGAAAAATAATTAACCACGCCTACAACAGGCGCACAGCTAAAATCAAATCTTTGCTGGGACTAAATTTTGATCGAAAACTCTATGTCTATGCATGTCTCCCCCGTAAGTGAATGAAAATGTATTTTTTGAAAGTACAATAAACATCTTTAGTTTTACAAAATCGATAAGTTTATCATGATATTATGTTTCTCCGTCGAACAAAAAGTATTTCCAAATCGATCGACTACGAGCGAAAATAATCAACTCATTTGCCCAAAAGAAATCAAGAAAACAATAATAAAATCATAAAATGACATTTATTTTCAACAATATTATAATTTGAATAAAAGAGGGAAATGCAATTTTTTCGTCTTATCGAGGCTTTGGACTTACAAGGGTTTACCAGTTACAAAGGTTTTAGAAAAAAATTCGACTTCAAGAGTTTTTAAAATGTTTTTTAATTTTTTTAATTAAAGTTTTTAAAATATCTGTAGGTATGTATTGAAATGTTTAATTATAATACGTAAAGCATTTGATTTAGCTTAATCGTTTAATGTCTTTGTGATTTTGAATTCTTGTTTTCGTTAAGTTTTTTATTTTTATTTTTATTTTTTTTGAGGTCTAAATACCAAAAAAACCTC
>JAIPRM010009112.1:0-15139 GCA_025469315.1 Stegophylla sp. TES_Ste_2020
CCTTCGTTCAGAATCGTTTTACTGTAGAAATGATTTATCGTTTCTTTAAAATTTAATACGCCCGTCAAGAGAATACCACCCGTCGTGCGAAGTACACCCATCGTGCGAAGTATGTCCGGCTTTTTTTTTTTTGATTATCCAAATGTAGAGCTTTTCTCCAATAATATTTTTGGTAAAAATACATTTATTATTCGGATCAGTCACAGTTATAAATTGAATTAAACATTGAAACATATTTTGAACAATATTTTTTTTTTTTTAAATATAATATTCCCGATAAATTCTTCATCTCAGGAATATTCCTGGAAATATTTCCCGTAATTAAATTCCCGGGAAATTGCACATCACTAGGCATGACTTTGAGTTCTTAGCTAGCGAATTTTCAGAATTTCAAAATCGAGCATGCCAGAAAGCAAATAAAGAAAAAGATCATTAAAAATACCAACTAATAATATTTGGCATTTATTTTCAATCAGAACAGTATTACAACAAGAAATGAAATTTTGATGACTCAAACAATTTGTTTTTCCTACAAATGCTATACACAATATTAATCAATATTAACCAAGCTACAAATTAGTTTCACCATAATATAATAATGAATACCTGCGCATTTTAGATTCTGAGAGGAGTGAAGAAGCATATGATTTTATAATAATATATTTATTTTTATTTTTTCCCTTTTTTTGGAAACACTTTTTTGTATTGAAATACTTGTCCAGAAACTTCGATCAGTTTTCGATTCAATAGATCAAAAATCACACCCAGATGGTACTTTAAAGAGACAATTTTCAAATTTCTCAATACTTTTTTCAAAAACAAGGAAAATCTGTAGAAAAATTGACTAAAAAACGGCAATATATGCTATTACTAAAATATTCATAAATTCAAAATTGTTATTTGACATAACTTCAAAAATAATGTAGCTAGAAACTTAAAACTATCACCAACTAATTAAAATGGCCACAAAAATATTTGATTGAATTTTCAAAAACATTAAATATTGGAAATTTCTAGGTTTTTGTTATTTTCGATGTAATAAAAATTTTAGTTCTTTATAATATTATTAAGACTTGAAATTTTAATATAATCTCACTCAAATATTTGTCTAATTGACCTGAAAAAATCTTAAAAATCATAATTCAACCTATTTTCTCTATTGGTTGACCGTTTAAAGTTAGTAATTTGACGAAATTTGTTAGTTTTACTTAAAATTACGCACTTTAAGGTACATACCTAAAAGAAAATTGGTTTAACCGATCTTTTTGGAACTTGGTACGTAAGTGGAAAATTGCATTTAGAACCTGAAATATTAAATAAGTTGAAGGAACTTAGCTCTTCTTTCACTATTGGTACAATTCTTTAAAACATTGTACATTTTACTCATAAGAATTTTTGGAGGGACTGAAGATCTCGTCAGCCCACCCCATAAATATGCCTCTGCTATAAATTTATACCAAAACGATTTAAGGACAAATTTTTATTATTTTATTAGTAGTCAAGAGGAAAACGGAATGACATACTACTAATAAGTACACGCATGGTTGATGATATCAACTACACGTATATATAACCGAGTGAATCCTTTAACTTCTTTTTGGGTGGCGGAGGCGGTGGCGGCATTGTCCTATGATTTCTTTCATTACAGATAATGGACGCCACGCCCAGTAGAGCACCGTGTTGAATCATTTGTCACACCTGTTCGCCAACCCGAGTTGACAGCGAACCCGTACCCGCGCATGTACACACACACACACACACACACACACACACACACACACACACATAGATACGCACACACAATAATCAATCATCGATATTACTTTCGACCGAGTCGACGACGGAAATCGCAGGTTTTAGGTGTGGGGTGTAGGGGTAGTTCAGGGACGGGGAAAACGGGAGTTCGGTGTAGACTAAAGGGACGTCGTCGGGGTGGTTTTGGCCGATGGAGAAGTGTGCGCGGGGTGAGTTTCTTTTATGAATTTCATACGTTTTTATTATTTAGTCGTGATGTAACCAAGACCTTTCGTCGATTTTTTTTTTTTTTTTTAATTTTATACCCCCCAACCCCACCGCTAGAGTATAAAAGACAAAAAAAAAAAAAAAAAAAGAAAAGAAAAAAAAAGGCCGAAATGTATATGATACACACTAAAGCATGGCGGCGCATGAGCGCTCGATGGATCAAACGAGAGAGTGAGAGAGAGAGAGAGAGACAGAGAAAAAAAGATAATTTCTGTAGAAAATGTCGAAAGGACCATTAATAATAAGTTATGCGGCTCTTCGATATTAATTACGCGTCCGCTGCACCGCCGCCACCACCGCCACCGTTGCTGCTTCTGCCGCTGGTATAATACACGCAGCCGCCAGACTACCTCATCTCATCGTCGTCGTTTTCTCATGTGCGCGCGGGGTGACGAGGGATAAGGGAAAAAAATGTTCATATTAATGACAAATACGATAATGTTCCCTAATAACGTTAATTAATGATATTATTAGATTAAAATAATTTCTAAAGAAAATTATTTTACCCCCTTTTTCCCCGCAGCAACCCTTTATAATAATATTGAATTATAAAACACTTCGCCGCCGTCGCTATGCTTTAAACACTTTAATTATTATAGACCGCATAAAGACCATAAACTTCTAATACTTTCGTGGTTTCCTTTTGATGCGCGCGACTGACTCAATTTAAATCGTTAAAAACGCCTCGTCATCGTGTACATAATAATATTATTATTATTATTGTATATTTAATAATGCGTGTTATGTTTATTTTCAAAATGTAATTTTCCACTCTTCTATGTTGACAACATACTGATTTCATTTTCCTCTGTCATTTTTTACGTTCCTTATAACCAGTCAGATACGTCTCTCAATAGGCTAGTGAAGGGGGCAGTCTCCCCTCCCAAATCCATTTTTTATATATAAAAATTATCTCCTTTGTTAACAAAATAATAATGATAGTAGATGAACGGAGAATAAATGGCCATTGAAAAAAATTATTAATATTTTCTAAACAGCAAAACTGCTCTTGTTTTTAAAATATTTGGAGAGGCTTAGATTATTTTCGATTCTGAACGAAGTAAAGAAACTAGTTTTTTACAATGATATTTATTTATTTTTCTATTTTTTTATTTAATTTTTTTTCTATGGATACTTTTTCGTATACAGATACTTGTCTAAAAGTCTCGATCAGCAATTTTTTAAGTTTTTGAAACTTGATTTACTTCTAGTTGGTACTTTAAAGGGGTCATTTTTTAAATTTCTCAATCCTACATTTTTTTTTCTCAAAAAACTACCTTTAAGTAAAGTAAAGTAATGTAGAATAGAGTAAATTAAAGTATAAACAAGAAAGCAGGACATTATTTCTTTTCACCAGGGGTATTCCTCGCTCCACTGGTCACATACTATTGGTGTATGTGTTCAAAAAGATGATAACTATAGTTGTTCTTTATATTATTAACATATTTCGCTCAGAATCGCATTATTGAAGAAATGATTTATCGTTTCTTTAAAATTTAACACACTCACCAAAGTGTATCTGTCCAAAGAAGTGAAGAATACCCATGGTGCGAAGTATGATACGTCTTTCTTTTATATTAAGAAACTTAATTATTTTTAAGTTTTACTCAGTATCGTTTTATTGAAGAAATGAAGTTCCTTTTAAAATTTTACATGACCTCCAAATCCCACCCGAAGAGTGAAGAATACCCATGGTGCCCTGCAAAACTGCAACCAACGATCTGCCTCACGTGTAACCTTAAATATATTAAATATATTTAAATTATTCGATTTGCATTAAAATGATAATTAATTGTGCAAGGGATTTTTTCTTCCCGGTGTGAATATTATGATAGAATAATTTATGTCGTGACTTCTGTATAATGTGTGGAGTTTATATAATGGCATTGCTAATGTTAACATTATACGGGTTATACATCACAAACATCATCCACAGGTTTTAGTTAATGTTGATGAATAACGGTAATAAGAAATGTAAACATAATTTACATACCGAAAAAAAAAAATCGTTAAAAATAATTACAATTTAATTTGTGCTAATTATTTATTCGAAAGAAAAATATGCTATAGCATAATAATTATATTATACTGTACAATTAGTAGAAAAAAAAACTTATTAATTAGCAAATATTTCATTACCCGTCACTCGGACCCATCGCTATTTTCTTTGATCTCGACCTTGCACTATTTATATAAAACCCTTAAATACAAATAAAAAATAAAAAAAGTATTCGTTCATTGCGTGTCTGATTAATATTTATATACACGTGGATCGAGTCAGCAGGCCTTAATTGCTGCATCGTAGTAACTATAATAATGTTTTGAATACGCATAATTAATAAACACACCTATTCCCCGTATAAATATCAATACTGTTACAAAATCAGTAAAATATCAAAATCGAAATATAAAGTTTTCAAATTTGATATTGTTTAAGCCCAGTTTTGTTACGAGGTTATTATTTTAAATAATAAATATGATGGATTATTACAACCAATAATAATTCAGGTATCACTTAAGTTTAATCACGAAAATATTTGGTATAGTAACTATATTGTATTATTCTCATTTAAAAAGTATAAACTACAAAACATTTATATATATATATATATATAAAATACATATCGATCTGACTCCTAGTGAGTTTGCCTGAGTAAATTAATGTCATCTAGTTTAAAACGTGAATAATTTTCAGGCGAGAAAATAAAATATTATAAAATTTTTACTAACACTTTTCTAACAAATACTTATTAAAATTGCAAATTTAAATAATTGCGTGTTTTGTATACACATAGAATGATATTTAAATTAAAACATATTTTGTAAAACGACCTCCTTAAAGTACCGACTTGAGCCAAATTCTGATTTCAAAAGTTGCAGAGTAAAATTTTCGGATAAGTATTTTTATACGAAAAATTATTCACAGAAGTGGGAAAAAATTAGATATCATTGTAAATTCATAAGCTCTTTTGCTCTGGTTAGAACCTAAAATATTAGAAGATAAGAAAAATAATAAAACATTGAGTGGTTAAATATTTAGGTACATGATATTACGTACTAATTATGTATCACAAAATTATTTCTGTAAATGATCAAGTTTATGTTCATCATACTATTATAAGAGCCGAGAGTTTAATGCCCTGAAAATTATAAGACAAATTAAAAAATTACTCGAAAAAATCAAATAATGCTCCAATAAAATGCATTGAAAATGTTTAACTTCCTGTAGGTTACATTAATAACTAATTCGAACTAAAATTGGTCAGTTGACGTCTCAACTTGGAGGAAGGGTCCATGAAGCTGTTATTATGATTTCCAGAAATTAATTTGGTTTTCACTCAGCCTCTAGCCGAAAATGGCATTTCATATATAAACTGCAAACATTAAGGAAAAATTTTGAGAAAATTATTAAAAAAAAACTATAACCGATTGTACAAATAAAAGTTTATGTGAATTCTACACTGTTATTGCCAGGGTTGGATAGTATCACAGAAACTTATATCTGAGATATATTTCTATCTTGTATCTTTTAACATTTATGTATTTTATCTTTTTCATTTTGTTTGCCTAGATACATAGGATACAAATTAAGACTTTATTTTTAGGAAATAATAAAAGTCAATAATTATGAATAGAAAAAAATTATCCTAATACATTTTTGAATTGGCCTCATGTAATTTCCAGAGCTGACTGAGAGAATCATAAATTGACATAAATGACATAAATTGAAAACATAATTCGTAAAACAGGCTTAATGTAATAAGTAATAACTATCTAGGTACTGAATGGTAGTATAGTAAAATCTAATAATGACTATTTGAATATGAATTGTCAATATACCATGTGGGGAAATTGTATGTTTTTTTGATTTTCGTCGATTTTACAACGTCTTTTCCGATAAGAAAACATTGATGATTATGGATTACGACATGTTACATTACAATTTGAATTTGGTACATACAAATTAATATATTTTTATTTATTTATTTTTTTTTTTTCAGAAAGTATCGGTTCTGCCGGTAAAACCGATCTCCAACCGGCCAACCGTAAAATGTATGTATCTAGTTCGCAGTATCTGGATAGTTTTCGGGTATTTTGTCCATCCCCGGTCGTTGTGCGGTTTCATATATGATAACGAAACGCGAGTTGTGCAGCAGTCGTGTACGTCGGACTAGTCGGTGGTTCACGTGCGCGGCTGCAGGGGTATGCGATGCAAATTACGTGTGTTCTCGACCGTCCGACGTCGTCGCGCGGAGGGTCGCAAGCGAATGATGGGGGGGGGGAAAATGTGCGGCGAGCGGAATCGAAGAGCAGTGTGGCAGCGCGAACGGTCGTTGGGGTGTGGGGAAGTGGAAACTGTTGGGCAGGGGTTGGTGGGCGAGGGAGAGATAGTGAGAGGGTGTGAGGGAGAGCGAAAAAGAGTGACGAGGATATATTATTATTATTATAACAGCGTCGGCCGTGTCTGTTCGTTACGGCGGCGGCGGCGGCGGTAGTTGTAGCAGGGGGTGCGTGCGTGTACGTGTGTATAGATGAGTAATACTCGTATACGGGGGTAGTTTGATGGCTGGGGTGTGAGGAGGAGGGTGAGCCGGGGTGTACGCGAATGATGTCTGCCCGGTCTCTAGCCGCGACCCTCGCCCACTCGAAAGCTCTCGTCGGGGATAACGCCGTGTAGGTGGGAGGTTCGACGTAATGGTGGGGGGCGGGGGCGGGGGTGGACGCGCGCGCTGCTCCGGAGGGGAGGTTGATATTAGGCGTACGCGATCTGCATTTGAAAGACGTGCGCGCCGTGCTTCAATTTGTTAAACGAGAGAGTCATGAACCAATAAGTGATGCAGACCGCCTTCGCCGCTTTTCTGTCTGTGCCTGTTCGGTATGTATAGTGGTCAACTCGCGACGTGGTGTGGGCAAGGCTATCTGTCGGGGGGGGAGGGGGAATCCCAAAATCCCGAATGCGCAAACCCCCCCCTTCCTCCCGCCCACGCACACACTTTCTATATTCAAGCGACCCTTCCCGCGTTAACGACTCGGACTCACGGGATTTACCGTCGTCTGCTTTATACAATATAAATACGTATCCAATAGTCGTACAGTCATATAATTCTCTCTATATACAAGGTGTCCCACCGTGTGTGTTCCAATAGAAAATTAGTCAAAAACAATACTACAACATAACTGTGTATTTTCATGAATTCATTTTACTATTTTTTTGGTTTTAAGTTTTTCAGATTTTTGTCGACCATGTAGCTTAGGGGTGGCCTTGGGCGATTAGTAAGAAAGAAAGTGACTAAAGATACTCAAAGTATTCCGATTTAATTTTTTTTTTTGTTATCTATCGTATGTCTTATTGGCTCGTGGTTATTGTGAGAACTGGATTTTAGTAATCTAAATAAAAACATGGTTTAGATATTAGACCATAGGTGTATTGCATAGGAATGGCCAACATCCATGGACTTTAAATACAACGTTTTAAATTATTTACAAAAAAAATGTACAAGAAAAATACTTATTGGCCGGGACACACGTGATACACCTTGTGTGCACACACGTCCGACGATTGTATATGTGTGTTTTCGCTCTGCCGAATGTGACATAATATATGCAGTTTCGTTTTCTTTTTTTTTTCCTTTTCCGGTTTTTACCTACGTGCACGTATAAATATGTACGAGAAAATCGCGTGTCGCGCGGTATGTATGACGGGATAATACGAAAGTATGGAAAAATCGCACGTGGTTCTTGCAGCAATGCCGAACTCTATTATGGAATAAAATAATTTTCGCTATTTTTACGTGCACGGGCTTTGAAGTTATTCAGATTTTTCATTTTACACCAAACCAATATTTTTGACTCGATAGTATAAATTGTAAAGGAGATATTATAATAAGCAGAATTATTTTTTTTAATTTACAATACCTAAGATTTTATTTTTTAATATATAATTTATTGAGCAATAAACATTTAACATTTATAGTATAATAGGGTGAAGGATACCCCTCGAAAATTGACTAACACTCTTCGTCAATTGTAAACATATTAAATGGCTCAAAAACGTATGACCAAAAAAAAAAAAAAATCAATATCAAAAATGCCAATTAAAAATTATTCCTTTTGGAATATTGAGTCAAAAGTGATAGTACCTATTTTAAATTACTAAAAATATTTCCCATAAAATTGGTATATAATGGAGTGTAGAACAAATTCATAAATACAATACAAAAAAGCCGGACATACTTCGTACCACGGATATTCTTCGCTCTTCGGATCAGATACTCTTGGTGGGTGTATAGAATTTTAAAGAAACGATAGATCATTTCTTCAATAAAACGTTTCTGAACAAAGGAAGTTAATAATATAAAATCAATAATAGTCGTCATTTTCAACATACCCACTAAGAGTATCTGACCCAAAGAGCGAAAATTATCTGTGGTGCAAAGTATGTCCGGATTTCTTGTCTATACTTTACTTTACTTTACTTTTTTTACCTAATGGATGAAAGAAAAAAATTAAAAAGAAAAAAGTGTTAAAAAAATGTCCAAAATTTTTTTTTCACATTTTCAAAATTTTCTTGCGCCAAATGTTTGTCATATTATTATCTATCTATATTTAAATTTTCATAAATTTCGGATCAAAAATTTCAGAGTTGAAAATGATGATTATATAATATTAGGACATATGTAATAGACTAATTTATGGGGGGGGGATGGAGCTCCCCACGGGTCTGTGTACAATATTTTTTTATTTTTGAACGTTATCTTTAAATTTCTCATTGAGCTCTACTACTTGATATTGCACCCAAAAAAGCTTGGTAGGTAATGTTTTTTTGCCATCTTATATATCTTTCGACGCTGAATACGATGGTGTGAATTAAAATCCACGTGCATCAATTAGTTTTCTAATTATTTTATTATATTTTAAAAATGCAATATTTTCGGTTATTATACTAAATACCTACTATTTCAATCTGACATTCAACGATGTTAGTGTGGCGCAATGGGACGACGATTCCCTTATCATGCGACATTGCCGTGCTTGAATTTATCCTGGCAGTCCGAATATTTTGCATTTTTTTTTTTTTTCATATTATTAATTACCTTCGTTTAGAATAATTGTTTTATTGAATAAATGATTTATCATTTCTTTAAAATTCAATACACTCGTCAAGAGTATACCGCCCGACGTGCGAAGAACATCCCCGACGAGAAAAGTACACACTTATTTTCTTATATATTATTTGTTATTGGATAATCGTAATTTAATTTTTATGTCATCAAATATGGAAAATAGCAACTAAATAGTAAATTCAAACAGGCACTTACAAAGGGTAAATTCAAATATATTCTCCAATTTACATAAAAAATCTTAGAATATGCAAAGGAATGATAAAAAAAAGTTAAGATGTATAAGGAAAAACAATCTCTTTGACGCGTATCTAGAATTAGGTATATAGGATTCCATCCCTCTCCCCCCACCCCGAAAAGAAGTCTCAAATACGCCCTTACACAGAGTCCCGCAATAGATTTATCGTTCATCCGATGAATTTCACAGAAAAATCGTGAGAGAAAGAGAGAGAAAGAAACAACAACAGGGAGTGGTGAGATTTTCACAGAACAATACAAAAATATTGGATTAAATTGTTTTTAGAGACATCTCACGCACAAGTGGTATTACACGCGTATAATGTTTGAGTAAAGTTTCGTCAAAATCTGTTAGTTCGACTAGAATATAGGTAATGAAGACGCGAGTCCTTATATAATGTGCCCTTATAAATCTGCTTGTTATAATACTAAATACGATTAAGATGACGGTGCTTTAAATACTTAAAACGCGAAGGATACTATTGAAATCGGCCGAGCTTTAGTTTAATAACATTGTATTTCTTATTCTTCCAATAATCCGGCTAAATGATAACGCGTGATACAGCTGCTGTTGTCCATAAGCAGTATTGAATGTTGGACATAATAAAATAGATTTATCTAGCTAAATAATTTAATATCTTTTATTTTATCTAGATAAATTATCAAATGTTTATTTAATATAATATCTCGAATGATTGTCTCATCTATATACTAAATTATCTAAAAATATAAATAAGCATATAAATAAGATAGGGTATGATCTTTGTTAAGTTATGTAAGGTTAGGTAGGATATTTTAAATGCATATTTTAAGTATTTAGATACAAAAAAAAGAGGTCATACCTTAATCCTTAAAGTCTGGATACGCCACTGATCAATATTATTGTTAATAAAGATATGTATAAATAAAATCATGTACGTATTTGGAATATGTTATAAATTATTTAAATCAGTATATAATTCGATAACGCCAACGTTAAACCGTATAATTCTGAGAGCTAGAAAAAGTTTTGCTATTTGAAATAACTTTCCAAAAAAACTTATTTAAAGCTTTTAAATTATAAACAGGTGAGAGAAATAATTAGTGGAAAAGGAAGGGTGGTAGTAAATGTGTAATATAGAGTGTCACCAGGTGATAAAATAATAAACGTGTCTATATTTTATGCACCTTATAGTAGGGTGACCACATTTAAGAAAATAAAATACAGGACAAAAATATTTTTCATAATATTTTTAAATAAATAAGTATTTATTCTATATATTTATGTTCTTGAATCGTGACAAAAGTATAATTTTTAAACTATAACTATTTAACTAAAATAATAGGTAGTTACCTATTATGGATTAAATTTAAACACATAAAAACATTATTTTGAAAAACATAAAATAACATAATGAAACTAGATTGATACTTTTTAAAATTTTTTCAAATCCTTTATTCATGCATATTGTGTACTTTGCTTTCTAAAAAAAACTTGTTAATTCATTTTACGATTTCTATATTCTTACATTATTTTATTCAATAATTTCATTTCAAAAATTTCAAATCAACAGTTAGTCGAAAAATGGGATTAATATGGGACAGACTTGAAATTACGGGACAAAAAGCGTCTTGAGAGAAGTGTGTCAGGACAACAGGACACAGAGCCGAAATAAAGGACAGTCCAATATAAAACAGGACGTATGGTCAACCTACCTTACAGTACATAAAAATGTAATAATAGTGCTAAAATTAGATTCGATTCCGATAATTTACCAAAGTGAAACGTTTTTTTTTTTTTGTTTTGTTTTTAGTTCGACTATTTTGCTGTCAATACTAGACGAGAAACGTTTGTTAAGAATACATCGACATGTTTCCGAGAAGACGTTGAGAAACCTGTTCATTCATATGGAACAAAATTACGTTTTTGATTTTTATCAGCTTAACTATGGAAGCGAAAAAAATAAAAATAAAAAAACATTTGCATACAAATATACGACTAGAGGAAATTTTAACGGATGACGTTTATTCAGAGCTAGCGTGCGTCATTCAAATTACAACGCATATTGGAAACAAGAGAAATATATTATAAATAAGTAAATCTAATATTAAGAATTGATATCGGTTAACAATTTATAGTTCTCGGAACAATATATTTTATGAGAACAATATAACTTACGAAAAACGTATCGATTTTCAGGTATTTTTGTGTGTCACGTTGTTCTCGTATATTGTTTTATGGTTAAGTTATGGATAATTATATGAAAAACTTTACGCACAAGACTTTAATGTATTGTAAATTATTATTAATAATGTAAGTTATAGTTATAAATAAATTAAAAACTAATCATAATTCAATTATGGCGATTACCTGCCATTACTACCATGGTAAAACTATTTTAATAAAATATAAGTTTAAATGTTACAATGTATGAAATGACTTAAATAAAATTATTATGGAATTATAATATTAGAGCTCAAAGTGGAGTGACAGATTCCTTCTTTGGAATAAAATTATCCATCTCTCTGGACGAATTTTGAAAACTCAATTGTTCTTATGATTTGCATTTCTTAGAAACACGATGGTGATGACAACTTACTTAATCTTACCAAAATATATTTTAATCAATTGTTTTATTTATAAGTAATAAAATATTGATATATCGTACACGTATAATTAAATATCAAAAAGATAAAAATCACTTTTGGTATAAACGACGCAGTAAAAGGTTTTCGGAAATATGATAATTGGTAATTATACCAAAGTACTTAAACTGAGGATGCTTTGGTCTTTATAACTGCTGAATGTGACAGACTTTTTACATACCAAAAAATACAATAATTATAGTTACAATGACGTTTCCAAATACGACAAAAGTGTTAGTCGATCTGTTACAGAAAAATCATGTTGATTCAACTCATAAAAGTTTTAGTACTTTTCTAATAATCTTCTAATAATTTTCGGACCTAACGTGTTTCTTACAAACTGTTTTGTCCAGGTTTAAGTAAAATTTAAGATAGGAACAGGTTTTTTTTTTTTAAATTTATTTTTCGGACCAGCCTGATTTTTCCAAATATTTTTGTACCTGGTCGAGCTGGGTTTTTTTTAACAATATTTTTGGGCTGGATTAGATTGGGCTTATTATTTACAAAAAATTATTTGGACTGGGCTTTAAAAGAAAATTCAATGGACTTTTTTTTTACAATGTTATAAGGCCGAACTGGACCGTGCATATTTTATGCAAAATTGTTTGGACCGGGTCAGGCCTGACTTAAAAAATAAATTTATGCACAGTGCCATTCCGAAAATGTTCAACTCTTGAAAATCTATGTAGACAAAAAAATACTGTACTTTAAACCAGTAAATTTTCGTTTGACTCAGTATCAAGTAAAAATATTCAAATCGTCTCCTTCGAAAAACTGCGAAAATCAAATTCCACAACAATGTACGTGCGACAACGTCCATTCGGCGGTTGCTTTTGACGCAAATCTATGGTGTGATTGCAGGAAACGATATTTTGAGCGCAACAAATT
This sequence comes from Stegophylla sp. TES_Ste_2020, assembly GCA_025469315.1. Classification (NCBI taxonomy): domain Eukaryota; kingdom Metazoa; phylum Arthropoda; class Insecta; order Hemiptera; family Aphididae; genus Stegophylla; species Stegophylla sp. TES_Ste_2020. The sequence continues at coordinate 12,894 of JAIPRM010009112.1, forward strand.
GTTACGTAACGTCTAAATAATATATTATCACTGTTAAACTTCTAACTGCACCAGCGTGTCCGTGAATATCAATGTTGCTTCGGTATATTATGTGAATTGTTAGGGGCAAATGTCGTATTATATGTCAAAATTACAGTAAAATTAAAAAAAAAAAAAATAAAAGAAATATCGCTTTTGTTTTGAACGTAAAACTTAAAACGTTCGGAAAGTATTAAACATTCGTGTCCGCGCGTATTAATCTACGGAAAACATTCGAAAACACTTTATGCGCGCACGAATATAATTTATGTTTATTTGAACTTTCCGTTGTGTATAAATCGACCAATCGACCCAAATATTTTAGTATACATTCGTATACATAGTTTGTTTATTGTCACTGAAAACATTGTGCGAATACGATAAATCGAGTACTTTAGATAACTTTAAACGCGTACACTCGTATTAAACTCATAACAAATCGTACGAAATGGGTGTACGCTAGTAATAATTTTCTTTCGTGGGCCAGTTTATTTTTGCAAGTAAGAGGTATTTTGTTACGGTTTGAAAAGCAAAATGAATACCTCTACGAGTGTGTTGAACATACAATCGTGGTGAATCGTGCACATACGAATATCATTGATTATCGATGATTTATTTTGTTTTATTTGGACTTTAGCCAATCGAAAAAAACTAAATGATGAATTGATCGAAACTATAGAAGGAAACTACCTTTAACTGATATTAGGTATATGAAGTTAGAAAAAGCCGAGCATAACTCGCTCTACGGATATTCTTTGCTCCTTGGGTCAGATACTCTTGGTGGGTGTGCTTTTTTACACTTATTTATTACTACTTAATTCGTTGAATGATAATTTGTTTGCATTGGATTTTTTCCAAATTCTGGGGATGATCCAGTACCCCTGGACCACCCCCGTAAATACGCCACTGGTTTTGGTTAATGTTGACATAGATACGGATTCTCACATATAAATATTTAGTACAGTCTATAGTCCTGGCAATGTGAACTGCAAATACAAACAAATAATAATAATAATTCATTTTGCGAAATTTTTTGTTAAATTAAGAAATGAAGGTCACCGGGTGTTTGGTCGATTCCGCTTCGCTCTGCAAATCAAAAATATCCCTCGGCTTGTTGCGCAACGTCGGAACATTATGGCTTAGTAATCGATAGTATTTTACTGAGTGGAGAAATATGATTCATAACAAACCGAAATGTCCCCAACAAGCCGAGAGATATTTTTGATTTGCGGAGCGAAGCAGAGGCGTAGACGAGCGTAGTGGGTCGATCGAACCATCTGGTGAACTAACCTACGCTTATGTATTATATGTTAGTAAAATATGTAACTTAATACGCTCATAAACAAAGCCGTAGCCAGCATGATATTTCGGGAGGGGTTTAGATTATTAAGATGTATTTTGACTAAATAATTTAGGACAAAAAAAATATCAACAAAATCTATTTGACATAATAATAATTATATTATCATGAAGTTTATGCATTTTTACATAAAATAATGTTATTAATTATTATAATTGTTATATAATTTTATTTAATTTGATTTAAAAATAAATTTCAGGGGGGGTTTGAACCCTGAGACCCCTCCCCTGGCTACGGCCTTGCTTATAAATACTTCACATTGCCCAATATAAATCTTCGTTATCAACATTCACCAACATCGCTTTGTAAATATCGATATTCACTAGTGAATGTTTACTAACAGAAAGAGTTTAATCAATATACCAACATTCACCAATGCTTTTGGTGTATGATGACATTAACAGTAATGTCCAAAATTATTTACAAACGAAATAATAGTATCTTACGATATTACTTCTTCGTATATTATAAATAAAATTGACTTAAATAATGTCAAAATAATACTAAAATGTTTTTCAAGAATTCCCTTTTATATTAAATCGTAAAACCAATAAAAAACATGTTTTTTTGTTTTAAAACTGTTTTCAAAAATAAAATATGTATTAAACTAAACAGTACCTATAATATATTATTATCTTATTTGTTCTATTGTCAATTAATGTAAGACAGTAGCTAGTTATGTATTCTTTAACATAGATAGTTCGTAAGATTATTTAGTAGTAAAAAAATAATTTAAAAAAGCATTTTATAAGTTTCAAAACGTTAATTTCCTTTAATTTTTTTAAATTAATAATTATTATGATAAACAAATTTTACTTTAAAAATTCATTGTTTTTTTTTTTTTTTTTTTTTTTTTTAAGAATTTTTT
>JAIPRM010009113.1:0-15138 GCA_025469315.1 Stegophylla sp. TES_Ste_2020
ATTTTTTGACATATTTTCACCACGCTTGGAAAAAGTATTGAGAAATCTGAAAAATGACCTCTCTAAAGTACCATCTGGGTATGATTCCGGTTCTTTTGAGATATTGATCGAAACTTTTGGTCCAGTATTTCTATACGAAAAAGTGTTCACAGAAAGAGAAAAAAGAAAAAAAATAATAAACATCATTGTAAAATCATAAGCTTCTTCACTTCGTTCAGAATCTAAAATGATTAGGAAAATTTCACTTGGAGGGAAAAGTGGTGCTGGGGAAACGTTTCCCTAGCACCACTAAAGGAATATGGATTTTCCCGGGGAAATTTTTGGGTACAAATTCTAAAAGGAGAGGTACAAATTGGTACAAATTATGGTACAAAATTAATGAAACAATTTTTTTTGGAAAATTAAAAAATGGTGGTGCCAGGGAAACGCACCTTAAAATAATTATAAATATTTTTCACAATTTATAAAGTTCTCAATTGTAAAAGACATAACGTGTGTCGTGTCCGTTATGTGTGATGCTATGATGTTTAACTAAGTTATGAAAAATCGAAATTATTAAAATATGTAAGTATGAGTATACGCTATACTGCTGATTTTAGCCTTCAGATTTTAAGAAAATATCCAAACGTGCTATGAGTCGAAAAATTACAGGAATTATAATATTTTAATAAACTTAGGTATATGAATTAATGATAAATGGAACAAATCGTTGAGATGATAATATTATGTGTTATGTGTATAATAAATATTTCCTACGCGGTTCAAGCATAATAATAAAAATAAATTTTCTTCATAATAATATGAAACAGCACTTTTTATATGAGCGATTTAAGTTCCTCCACGAAACGTAACTAGTAAATAGATTGTCAGATATGTTAGTTTCTACACGGGACAAAAAGGTACATAATGTTGTGTCTAATTCTAAATGGCTATAAATAGAAATATTATTTTAGTTACTATTACTCAAATATATCATATTGAAGTATTTATAATTCCTAAAATGTGTAATGAAAATTATTAAACGCGAACAAATTTAATGTATGTATTAAAGGTAAAAATTTGTGTAAACAATAAAGTCCTTACTCGTTCTATTGAAACTTATAACTGCTTACTTATGCGCAGTTTGTGGGGTTAAAATTTGAAATTTTTTTTATGTTGTCAACTTTAATGAAAAAAATTAATTATCAATCATTATAAATTATTAATCAAAATAACTATAAAAAAAATCTAATAAATACATAAATATATAATTAGGTGCATAAATATATATATATATATATATTATATACATAAAAACACTATCATACCACTAATTAAATTTTATAACTATTTAGACTATAGATCATACGATATTGGATAGGCCATATCTCCTGTTTTATACAGGTTTGTCCTTTAATTCGTCTATCGGTCCTGTTGTTCTGAGAAATGTTCTATAGGATGCTTTTTTGTTTTGTTCTTAAAATATATGCCATTATTTCTGGGGTATTTTGAAAATCATAAATTTAAATTATAATCATTTTGTGATAATGCACGTTTAAATCCAATTGTTATCTAATAAATTAGTTTTTTTTTTTATGATAATTCATGAACATTTTTGAAACCTAGCATACTAAAATACACAATTTCAAATCTACGAATATAGAAACTTAATTTTTTATGTATAAATCCAATATTAAGACAAGATTATTCTTGTGACATTTTCAAATCGGTATTGCCTTTTTTTTTGTCTCTTATTTTACAAAATATTGCCACCTTAGTATAGAAATTACATCATTGTTATGAATAACTAATTATGTAGAAACTAAAATTTGTAATTTTTTTGTTTATTTGATATGTCTTGTGGAGCAACTTACCATTACTGTTTTACATAGAGGACGATTACCGGTTTGCGAATTGACCGTTTGAAACTATAAAATGATAAAATCATACCTATTGTATTTTTATTTTGTTTCAGTTTGCATAAGTAAGCCTGATTCTTTATTAATTCGTATACATTTAATTTCATAGAGTATTCAGTTAATATTACTTGGGACGTGATTAAACGTGTTGTTATGAAAAATTTGAACTTGTGCCGTGATCACACCATGTTATTTACAGTGGTTTCGTTTGGGAGAATTGAGTGACATAGCAAACAGTTGGGGAGAAAAATTTGTAATGAATATAAAAAAAAAATATATTTTTGGAAAACTTATTGACAATTAAAATATTTAATAATTATTAAGTTTTAACTTTATCGTTAGCTATTATTTGTTTTATTTTACCATATTCAGTGGCGTATGTAAGGGGGGTGCCCATATTGCTAGAGCACCCCCCGAAATTTTGTAAAAATTGATAATCAAAATTTTTCTGTCACTTATATTTTCCTGCTGTCTTTTGATTTTTATTATATTATGTTATTATAGTAAACAACACAAGTCGTAGAAAATAATAAAGTAACTTTGTTATTGAATTTTATGTAATAATTTATTAACAATGTGTGTAACACAAGTAACGTGTATGAAGTTAACCCCCCAACCACCTCCAATTAACTCAAAAAATTTTTTTACCTTATTATTTTAATTTGTAAATATTTGTAACTTCACCATTTCCGAGCAACAGCTACTTTCTCAATGAGAGGCTAATTTCACCAAGTCATCAAATTCAACCAAATCAAATTCCAATTCAAAAATTGGAATTTGCTATAGGCTGGTCGGATCGAAAATTTCGAAATACTACAAAGGAGTCTGAAACACAATTTGTTTGGATTCAAAATGTAATTTTTGTATAATTTATAATTTAATCTCCTACTCTACAAAAGTATTTTGTTGTAGAGATCATTTACATGTTAAAAGGTGTGACAGATTGTCCCAAGTTTTAATATCACATTGATTTTAAAGTTCCAGTATTTGTTTCGATAAAGAAGCTTTTATTTACGTTCCTCTTAGTTATAAAAATTATGTTAATGAGAATCCACTATGCCGCTTGCCCAAGTCTTTTAACAAACTGATTAATTTTTTAGATTTTGAGCAGAGCGAAATAGCTTATGAATTTACGATAATGTTTATTTTTTATTTTTTCCGTTCTATAAACACTTTTGCGTATAGAAATACTAATTCAAAAGTATCGATCAGCCACTTTTTGAATTAAAATTCGGCTCTAAATGATACTTTATACTTAACTATTTTTCAAAATTTGCATTATTTCAAAGGGTTTACACTTGTCGATTGTTGCCTTCCCCTACTATATCCCCTCTATCTTCTATCTTATCCTTCCCTTCCCTACCGCCTTCACCCCTACCCCCTATATATTTTCAAAGTTTCGTACTTACCTCAAAATTAGTAAAATGTTTTCGAAATTTTAATTTAGTATGCGTGTGACTATTTTTATTAGTTTGTGAAAGTTTCATATTCTCATAACTATTAGTTTTGGAGTTATTAGTAAATAACTAAAATTGATTTCATGATAATATTTATTTTGGTATTTCCATTATATTCTTCCGTATTCTTTCTGATTTTTTCCAGTCAAAACCATGTAAAATGTTGAATTATTCATCCATGAAAAATTTTCGTCCACCAAAATATTCATCATTTACAATAATATGTCAATAGTTACATAAAGATCAGTCGAATCAATTATTTTCTAAATGTTAAAAAGTGTAATTTTATACAGAACTAATGAATTCTTAAATTCTGATATTATTATTAATTACTATTAAGAACTTTAACTTTTAACTGTTGTAAAGGAATCTGAGTTACGATTTTCGAGATTTTTTTAGTACCAATAGCAATTCGCTTAAGTATGTTTGCTATACATATTTCCAGGTCTTAATATCAAGAGATTAACATTTTATGAATTAAAAACTTACAAAAAACGAAAAATGTTTAATATTTTAAAAGTTTTATTGTACTTAGCTCAAAATTGATCAATTTTATTAAAATTATTATGATGCATGCGTGTAACTATATTTAGTATTTGATAAAAGTTTCAATTTTTTAGCTATATTATTTTCGATGTTAGGTTAAAAAACAAAAAAAAAATAAATATTCAAGTTCAGGTTATGGCATATTTTACAGTTTTTTTTATCAATTTTCCAGTAGTTTTCCATTAAACGTAGAAAAATTATTGAGAAATTTGAAAAATAACCTCTTTGAAGTACCATTTGGTTACGATTTAGGATCTACAAAATTACTGATCGATACTTTTAATTAATTATTTCTATACGAAAAAGTGTTTACAGAAGAAGAAAAAAAAATAAACACCATTGTATCATTTTCACTTCACTCAGAATTTAAAATCGAATATATATTTTAATGAACAATGCTAATGTTTAAAATATGCTAAAGACTTACAAATCGTCAAAGGTACAAAAAAATAAGTTTTAAAAAACTATTAATATCCCAACACTCTTGGTCGAACTCCGTGCAAAAAATTTCTAAGTAAAAATATAATATAGTAATTTATTAGAATTTAAGCACTAAAACGATGTGATATCACAAATAATTTTTTTTTTAAATATGTACCTACTTATTCTATTACAATAATTTAGGAATGGAACATTTCGTCACGGAAGTTTTGGCGAAATCACGATTCGACGCCGGACTATTTCGGTGACATAAAGTAAAAATAATTGTAGGAAAAAAAATATCGTATTAATGTAGATAAAATACATGGGCAAATAATAAGTTTTGATGGAATGCAATAACTTTTACTTTGTTAATAATTTAAACAAAATTGTTTTTTTAAGAGGTACCTATTACAAATAATATTGTTTTAAAATAATGGTGTGTACCAGTTTTTCGAAACTGATGAGAAATATAAACTAACAATTTCAAAAAATCGAAATTCAAGAAATTTACTGATGCCAACTTTGAAAAATATAAATCGCGATTTAATTGCCGAATATCAAGTCGAATTGTCTCTAAATTTCACAGCAAGCCGAGAAATATTTTTGATTTGCAGAACGAAGCAAAGTTGACTAAACGCCCAGTGAAGCAACCTACGTTTATATATTATTATACGATGTAACCTCCAGTACTAGATCATCATTTCGCCAAAACGTCCGCGCCGTAATATCCTAGGCCCCAATAATTTATTTGTTTGGCGAGAATTCATCTCCACAAATAGACATGTCCAATCTAATAATTTAAGTGAATTGACAATCGAAATATAAATTGATAATTAAGTTCTAATACTAAATTTGAAATATTATATCGGACATGTTCATTTGTCGAAATTAATTCTCGCCAAGTATATAATTATTGTGATAGAATAAGCATATTTTAAATTTAAATTACTTAGTATTTATTTATGATATCACAATATCTATATAGTGCTTAAAAATCTTTTGAATTACTAAAGTTATTTTTTTACTCAGCGATTTTTTATACGGAGTTTTTATACGGAGTAAGGGTTTTTGTTGGGTAATAATACCTAGAATCTAACTTTCACATAAATATCAATTTTATATAGGTGCATTTTCCTGACACCACTAATTTTGAATTTTTCAAAAATAATTGTTGAATTTATATTGTACCTTAAATTGTACCAATTCGTACCAAAACTTTTAGAATTTATACCCTAAAATTTCCCTGGAAACTTGGTCTATATCCTGTAGCGTACATACGGGGAGGATTTTCGAGTTTAAACAACCCCCAGGACAGAAAAAAAAAATTTAATAGTATTATATTATTGGTATTTATTCGTTATTGAACAAATTATTGTTAAAATGTTACTCTCTGAACTTGAAATAAATTATTAATTAATAATAGTTTAATAGTTATATCATTAAGTGTTTTGTACAGTTATGTTCAATATTAAATGGTCAAATTCATTGTATTTCTGATCGTAAAATTACGAATTTAGTAAATTCAATTTAGGTACTATCATTTTATTTTCCTTACTCTGCCTAGCTATTTTATATGTCATACATGTACAACAAAGTGTATAAGATAATACTTATTTATAACAATTAATGTTTGGGTATAGGTACACTTTATCAACATTGAAAAAAAATCTTGACTTAATCATAGGCGTCGTATATACAAACTGGGCGTAACATGATTGCGCACTTTTTACCTGAAAAAATACATCACGATTACACACTTATTACCTTTTTATGTTTGAGAAAAAACAACAAAACTGTACACTTTATTTTATATTTAAGCAAAGACAACACGACGGCGCACAAATAAATATTTCATATTTTTGGATTTAAAGAAATTTAAAATTTCTCTACAAATTATTGTAATGTATTTAATGTAATACATTTAGTAGTACATATAATTTAATACGCGTATAGTCAGAAATATTGATTGAACGTCAAACAAAAATTGAATTCATAAAATTCAAAAATTTTTTTAATATTAATATTAACGTAATACGAATACTCAAAAATAAATTATTAAAGTGTTCATGGCTGTGTTTTCGGTTACAATTGATTAGCGCAAATTGACTTTAAGATGGTTTGAAAATGTATGTTCGAGGAGCGCAAAAATAAAAGCAAATTAGGTAGGCGATTGGTTTTTACTAATATGTTGAAAAATGTACAAGATAAAATCGAATGGTAAGCAGTCACAGTTTCTGTGCGTGTTTTGGTGCTCATCACTACGCTTCTCAGCACCATCGCTTCGCTCCACTCAATTTATATACATCGAGGGGACTTGTTGTGCAACGTGAAGACTGGAGAAATTTCGGTTTGACAATCGATAATTATCGATAGGCTCTTAAATAAAGAGCTAAAAGGTGTGCAATCGTGCTGTGTTAGCTCAATTATAAAAGGGTAAAAAGTACTCAATCATGTTGTATTTTTTTGAGGTAAAAAGGTAAAATATACGCAATCGTGGTGCACCAATACAAACTATACTCTATGATATCCAGTCTATAATCTATACCCATTATTATTATTTTTATTACTTTCTTCCCGTTTTATGGACGTATTATTTTTTAAGACCCTCCCCAGAGTAAGATTGAATGTACGCCACTGTCTATACTTACTCTTTGTGAAATTATTAAATAATTAATAACAACAATTACACGGAAATACTTACTCATATGTAGTGAGTTATAAATTATGAAAACTGAGTTTAAAACAGTTATAAATTAATTAAAAATATAGGCATTGTTCTCGAGTCGATTGGACAATGTTAAAAAGGCACCCTTCCTCGTCACCAGGACATTGAGAGCCGCAAAAGTAGTAAGTTACAAATTTCGAAAACTGATTACAAATCAAGTGTGATAAGTTACAAATTGATTTGTTGAATTTGATGACTTATATAATATAGACCTTTGAGTTCTAATGAGGTTATAAGATAATATGTATAACCTTCAATTTCAAAAGCTGCCTCAGAACCATAGATAGGGAAAATGGGTTTAATGACAATGAGTTATTCAATTTAGAGGGCCGCACGAACAAAATTTTTATTAGGATAGACACTAAACATCTTCGACTCATTTACTATGAATGACAATTTATTATTATGAATTGATGTTTATAATCCGCGTATTACCGAATGACTGGATATAGGTAAGTAATATAACTGTATACTCTGCTTAAGGTTCCTTCCAAATAACAAATCAATATTTACATATAAAATTATTTCAACAGCTGAAATACTAGATGCTTTTATTGGTATGTAACTGTTTGAATTATTAGTATCAGTATCTACTTAAGTATACGGTATATAAGAACCAAAATTTTTTCTCATACAATACAATATAAATTATTGGAAATAAATAGACTGATTGTATTGCTTATAACGAAAATATTTGTTTTTAGATTGCACCGAATGCATAGAGGTCAAAACTTTTGATAGATTTATCAAACACATATTTACAAATATAGGTACGTAAGTATGCAAAACTAATAATTATAAATAGACAAAATATAACTGGTCAAATAAAAGTCAACACTGTTTATAACACATGGCACAAATTAATATGGTAATAATAGTATTTATCGCCCCAAAGATAAATAGTAGGCACAGCGAATACAGAAGATTAAAAATATAGCTAAATAATTTACATACAGTCATGTTATGCAGAGATGTTCCCACACATTTATGGATTCTGAGTGGAGGGAAGAAGCTAGTGATTTTACAATGATGATTTTTTTTTCTGTAAACATTCTTTCGTAGGTAGTTTTGACCAGCAACTTTTTGAATCAGAATTTGCCTCTAAATGGTATTTGGTTGGTCATTTTTTGAAATTCTCAATAATTTTTCCAAATTTGGGGGTTTCTCTTTTCATCAAACATTTTTTATTTTTTTCAGATAGTAATGAAATATATTACCTAAAAAATTGACAAAAAAGACTCGGAAAATATATTTTTTTAATTTAAATTTCATGGGAATTGAAATATAGATTGACAATAATATGAGAAATATTTTGGCACAAGAAAATGTTGAAAATGTAAAAAAAAAATGTTTGGAAATTTTTTTATAATACTTTTTTTTTCAACAAATTTTTTTTCCTTTTCTCTTAATAGTTGAATATGAAACTGAATGAAAAAAAAATAAATTTTTTTTGTTATAATAACAAACTTTATAATTTTTAAGTAAAATTATCTTAAATAAACTGAAGCTCCACTCAGAATTATTTTATTGAACAAATTATTTATCGGTTCTTTAAAATTCGGTACACACACCAAGAGCATCCCACCCGAGGAACGAATAATACCCATGATCGGAGTAGGTTCGACTTTTTTGAGATTATATCATCCCATAAAGTACCCAAGTTTAGAACATGGATATTCATTATAATACATTTATTTTTCTTTCGATCTGTTCTTCGTAGGAATAGATGTGAGAGTAGAGGCGATTTCGATAATATGAATAATAATACAATTAATAGTTATCAAAAATAATGATTTTATTTCTTCTTAAATCTATACAAGTATAAGTAAATATGTATTAAATGCAATAATGAATAAAAATATAAATTCTAAAAATATACAAAAATAATTAACTATAACATTAAACATTAAACTTTTTATGCCTTTCTTGAGTACTTAGTTAAGAATTTTCATGTTCGTATAACTTAAAGCTTGAGAGTATATAGAAAATAATCTATGGGAACACCACTGCTTATAATATACTAATACAATTTTGAATTTTCAACAATAACCAGTAAAAAGTAATTAAATAGAAATTATAATTGATTTTAAATTATATTAATATCATAGTAAAAGAAGACAAAATCTTTAATTGTATTACATTTTTAATTTATTTATTATCATTCTGATAATAAACCCGAAATGGCTGTAATTTTAACGATAATGAGTAGGTAATAAAGAAAGGAACGTTATTTCTCTAATTAAACGATGACATCTTAAAATATATACCTACTAAACCTACCTCCTAGTATTTCGGTGCAGTAAGCCAGTACCTAGTTTTAAATTAAATAAAAATTTAGTGATGATAACTAAGTAATTTAGTAAATTATAATAAAGTTATGTAGGAATACAAATTCACTTAATATTTGAGTAAACTCAGTCAGTTCAAAATGTCTCATGCCTAATCTATTGATCATAATGTAATACTTAATAATGTAATTATTAAATTTTGAAGAACTTATATGGGAAAAAAATGGTGTAATATTTGTAAGGGAAATAATTCCTCGTTGTTTATTAAATAGTTTCTCGTTGTTCACAACCAGTTTTAATCAAGATTTTATTCCCTATGTAAACATGATCTTTCAAATAAATTGTTGATTATTTAATCATGCGGTATAAACATTATAGTATACAATGACATACAAAGCAGTGAGTAAATTTATTTTCGATACACTTAAGCCATTCAAGTTTGTAGACAAGTTTTTACCACTTTGATAAGATAGGTTATCGATTTTAATTTTATAATATGTTATCAATAAATCGATAGTATTAATCAATCACATGAAATAGGAATTTGAAATTACTGTTTTTGTTCACTTTAGCTTACGTGAGAAAATTCATAAATTACGTGTACAGTGCAGTAGAAGTCAATTCTACAAGTAAGTTTTAAAATATTTATTTATTTTTTTGAAACCTGTGCTTAAATATAATGATATCATTAAGTTGTGTTGTTGAAAACTGTGATTTTTAAAACTTACGAAAAAAGTAATTTCAGTCAAAAATAAAATGCATCATCATAAAACCAACATATTACTTCAATATTTGAATCTAAAACCACATTACAAACAAAGTTTATTCTGTGGTAATTACAAAACACATCCAGGCACGTAGCCAGAAAATTTTTATTAAGGGGGCCAATAATTTTTGGCTCTTTCATCATTTTCCATAATTTTTTTCCCAGTGAAATACTTTAGAGGATAAAGGCCTTCTCCCTCACACTCACCCTTAGGTGGTATGCCATACAAAGAATCTAAATTTCTAATTTACCTTAGGTTGGTAGTTGGTTAAAAATAATATGACGGTCTGTTAATAGAACCTATTTTGAACTTCATCGCGTTGATCATCCGCCTGCCCACACGCTAAAACGCGTTTACCGAGGACGCACCGCAGAGATAGCAGTCGAGACTCGAGTACGCTCTAATACTAATAGCTGCGAGTAGTCTATTATTGTCTATCAAACATAGGTTTATCCAACGAGGCAATGTTTAACCCCATTAAAATTTGATCCTTTTTCCTAAACTTAGTAAACATTGGGTTATGTAATTTGGAAATAATATTTCCATTATGCACAAATAGATGTTGAGACTTCAACACATGTGTCTTTATTCCTACATGTAGTTTTATGTGAACTGTGGTGGTCTGGCGGGTGAGTGGGGTTTGTAATAATTACAGTGTATTACGTCTCAATCTTGTCTATTATTATTATATATTCATTTAAAATTTCAATTTAATCAGTCCGTCAATTTATCTATGTTATCGTGCTTAAATGCGTCTCGTGATATACATAATGAATTTCCACTAACGGCACTAACCACAGTAAATTTATTTCAATGTGCATCATCAAATTTTTGATAATCGGTAAGAATAATTATAAAATTATATCTTAATTTATTAATATTTAATTATTTAAATAAAATTATATCTTGAATTTGGGAGGGGGGTCCTGGACCAAAGTAAATTTAATGTGGGCCCGGCCTATTCAGGTCATCCTTAGTTACGTGCCTGAACACGTCAGAATTTTATAATATTTATCAATACTTTGCACCAGTTTAACCCTTATATTAACGTCTTGTATAGATAAATTTCGAAGGTCCAAAACCAATATAAATTACTTATATGAAAATAAAAATTGTAACCCAATATAAATATTGGTTTTAATTAATTTTTAATTGTATATTAAATTCATTAATATCATGTTAACTAAATGCTGAGCTTGTACCGCAATTGATGTTAGTTACCTATATATTTGGTATGTAATTGCTGGTAGATAAAGAGAACGTTACAAATTATTTTGTAATTATCAGGTTTTTCGCTAAAAACCTAATTTTGAAATGTTCATTTACTCGGCACGATCGGTATAGTTGTAATATAATAATTTTTCTTTAATTACTAATTTACTAAACAATTTGAAATCGTTTGTAAAATAGCCGATAGTGCTTCCGGGAGGAGGGGGGGTAAGACCCCTCTCCCGTTAATTCACCATTGACTTCATCTGTAGGTAGAACGTTTTTGGCCTTTAACTCATAACTCCAGATATCAAGTGTCTTCTTTAGCCTAAAATCATTCCTTAATAAATAATCAGTATTAGTATTTGAATTTTAAAATAGTGTGTTTTTATTTATTATTAAATGTTAGAGACGTGTTAAGAATTTAAACGCAGTTTTATTTGGTGATAACTGGAATTAATTTTTAGTGAAAACCGTGCCAGCTAGTGATTATCATATTTTAAGTCGGTTCATTGTAGTAAAAATTATTGTGTTACATTATTTCTTTTTAAAATCCCTAATATAGTCTATACACAAATAGTTATTTTGATTGGTAGGTAACTTGTTTCATTTATTCAGCTGCAATTAGTTTACGCACATGTTTTAATTACATACTTTAACTAATACCGTATCTTTGATTTTTCCACACGGGGAAAAATCGAGTAAAATCTATCGAAGCATTGAGTAAAACGCAAATATGCCTGTTTTCTTTTTATGAAAACACTTATTCGTATAGAAATGCCTGTTCAAACGTTTTTTACCACTATATATTTTAGATCAGAAATTTCATCCAAGTGGTACTTTAAAAAGGTCATTTTTCAAATTTCTCAATAATTTTTCCAAACATAAGGAAAACTGTACCTAAATAACTCTATTTTACAGGTATTTTACAGTTCTATCCTAGTGGTAGAATAACTGTACGCTTTTGTTGGACCATTTTTACAATAGAGCTTAGTCTCCTTATTTCTAGTCTTTATGATGATTTCTTTAAATATTATTTTATGTTATCAAATTACAAGCTTAATTCATAATTGATAAAATTTATAGTTTAAATATTGAATTTAATATTATCATTAATTTTCGTTCATAAAATTATCGAAATATTGTTTTAAATAACCTTCCGGAGGGGGGGGAGGTATGGCCCCACTCCCGTTAAGTCACCACTGACTTCAACTGATCTATTTCCGTTTTAATATTTCTCCCATATATTTTTTATGTACTCAGTGTTCATATTATTTCTTTTCGACGATAATATTATCAACAATGTATTTTATTGATTTTTATTTAAGTTCAATTTTCAATACATAAAGATGAAGAGTATAAAATTGATTATTTAAGTTCATATTTATTATTCTTTTTTATCCTCAATAATATTTTGTACTCAAACGAAATTCCGGTTTTAAAATGATTGTCGTTGAAGATAAATAAAATAAACGACTGTGTATATAAAAATGTCTGCATTAGTTTTAAGGAAAATATGTGTGTATTATTTGCGCGTAAACGAATGGAAAAATATGTGCAAATAAGTTATGACTTTTGAAAATGTGCGCAAACTAAAACGCCGAATTGTTATGCGGCCTGCAAGTGTAATATATTTTATCATTAGAAGGTCTACATAACAATTGTTTTTAATAGTCCAGGGGGTAGGTAATTGGTCTTGTTTCCAATTTTAGGGTGCCCATGCTGCTGTTTGATAAATAATATCACTGACAATTGTTATTATATAATTATTTTTTATTTTTGTATAATATATTTTATAATAATCAAATATATAAATACATAAAATTATTTTCACTTTTCGCACCCCGTGCAAGGAAGTCGTTTTATTAATTGTTACTTTATTAATATTCTAAAAATATCAAACAATGATTAATTATAAATGATATACCTAGCTATCTGCTTATGAAAATAATAATGTAAAATGAATTATTTGGTATATGCGATTCATCTAATATGCATTATATTTTGTGGATGCCATTGTTATAAAATATTATAATCGTGTTTGTACAATTATTGCCATCACATACCTAGGTACCTTTGTACACGATTTGTGTAACTTTTTCAATCAAGGTGTTCCTTAAGACTCGATACATCGTAAAATATTTTCAAATAAGTTAAATATATTTCTCATTGTTACCAACCAGTGCATAGGCGTAACTTGGTGAAGGCGAGAGGGGGCAACTGCCCCTACGGTAAACAATTGGTGGGGCATTGCTCCCCCCTTACTGATTTATATTATTATTATATTTTATGTACAGGTAAAATAACTCGATTACAGGAATATATTGATAGTGTTCATAAAATATTAATAAAGAATATTATTTATTATCTGATAAAAATTAACAACGAACAATAATAAATACAAATATAAATCACTTAAAACAAATCAAATAAAATATTTCTTTGCATAAGCATTAAAATATTCAACGGAAATGTAATTAATATTAAAATAATTTCCGATTTGATTCTGCCCGATTTAATTTAATTATACTATGCGCTTGACACGAATAAAAAAAAAAAAAATTGGGTACATTTTATAATCGTCCATTTGCTAATACGTATTTTATTTAATTTTAGACAAAGAGGAGATGGACGATAACAGAGAATTAGGTAAAAATCTTGTTGAATTATATAATTTAGGTTTAGAAATAGATTTTGAAGAAGACTAATACGATTTCAACGCATTATAAAAAAGCCGGACATACTTTGCACGATGGGTATCATTCGAACAACGAGTATTCTTCGCATCTCGGGTGTGAAGTTCTTGGTGGGTGTATTAAATTTTAAAGAAACGATAAATCATTTCTTCAATATAACGATTCTGAGCGAAAGCTTCAAATACTATATAATATTAATAATAGGTGATAAGGAAATATTTTACAAAATGTTATTTAATAATGTTGGGTATTCGATATTTGTGTGTGCGCGCCCACGTGTGTGTGAGTTTATAAATGTCTTAATAAAAACGAAAAATGCAATAAAAAACTATTTTTATAAATTAATAAATGGTCAACCTCTCAGTAATTGGTGGAATTGGCGTTTTGGTCTTTTTTATGGGAATCCCTAGTGTTTTGAGCTACTTATGGAATTAACTATTTTTAGATTCTGAACGTTAGTGAAGAAGCTTATGTTTTTACAATGATGTTTATTTTTTTTTTCTTCTCTGTAAACACTTTTTCGTATAGAACCACTGGTCCAAAAGTTTCGATCAGTAACTTTATTGATCCAAAATCGGATCTAGTTGGTACTTTTGAGAGGTCATTTTTCAAATTTCTCAATATTTTTTTTAATAATGCGAAAAAACTGACAAAAAATTTTCAAAAAACGGCAAAATATGCAATTACCGCAATTTCCGTAAAATTGAAAATTACTTTTTGACATAACTTCTAAAATAATGCACTAAAGAACTTGAAATTTACACTAACCACTAAAAATAGTCACGAAAAAATTCCATAAAAATTTCAAAAAGATTTGATCAATTTTGAGTTAAGTGCAGCATTTTGAAAATTTCGGAGATATCTCGTTTTTTGTTAGTTTTTATGCAATAAAATTTTTGATTTTTGATATTAAGACTTGAAAATTATCTCACAGACATATATGTCTACTTGACCTGAAAAAATCTCAAAAATCGTTAGTCAATTTTTTTTTATAACCGTTTGAATTTAGAATTTCGCCTGAATTAGTTAGTTATAATTAAAATCTTAAAATTTTAACGTACATATATGAAAAGTGGTTCGACCGATTGTTTTGAAATTTGGTGTCTAGATAGAAAATTAAATTGTAATA
>JAIPRM010009114.1:0-15138 GCA_025469315.1 Stegophylla sp. TES_Ste_2020
GTATTGAGAAATTGGAAAAATGACCTCTCTAAAGTACCATCTGGGTATGATTCCGGTTCTTTAGAGATATTGATCGAAACTTTTGGTCCAGTATTTCTATACGAAAAAGTGTTTCCAGAAAGAGAAACAAGAAAAAAAAAGAAAAAATAAACATCATTGTAAAATCATAAGCTTCTTCACTTCGTTCAGAATCTAAAAAAATAAACAAAGGAACAAATCCAGACACGATACTTCTCATCGGGGTATTCTCTGTTTTTTACACACGGGATACTCGTGGCGAATACATTTGTGATTTCAAAGAAACGATAAATCACTTTTGAGTGGCGTTTCGGTGCATATTATATTTGTCCCAAAAGTGGTGAAATTTTCTTAGTCTGTATTATACCATTTGATTGTTGATGCATTTCAAGTGTTATTAGTTTAAGAAATCTAACAAAATGATTTAAATCAGTTTTACCAAAAATCTTGTTTATAGATTATTTTACCATTCTGACTCAAAAAGTCAGTAGTTTTTTCGAAAAATTGTCGAGAATTTCGAATATCTTCAATACCGTCTAGAAACAATTTCTGATGGACTCAACTTTTCGGCTTTTTCTCAAAAATACTAACAATACAGATACAGGCGCGGATGAATGTGACATGCCATAGAGAGCACAATTTGTTATAAGAAATTTTTTGACCTTATGTAGTTTTATGCAAAATAAAATAGCTAATATTGCAATACGTATTTTGAGTGGGTTTGGATAACATTTACAAAACGAAAGTATACGGTACCACGCGTGAATTTGTTAAAATAAATGTCTCTCGTGACATTAGGTCGCGAGTATACTTCTGTCCGTACGGTTTCACTCTGACGATAAATTGCTCTGTGTATTTCCGTGAATACGTCATCAATTATTGCACACCCACAAACTATTGACAATTTTTTTTTTCACTGAACTTACCTGAAAAAGAAAAAAATGACATTTCAATATTAATGTTTTCACAAAAAAAAAAAAACAATTTATGTATATTAATTATATTTTAATAACCGTTGCGCAGTAACTACATGAAAAATAACGATATTAATTAGGGGACAGATATTTTAATGTTTTTGTATGTTGCGTTATTGGTTGGCTCAAAAAATAGCTAGTCAATATTAAAATGCGTTTTTTTGAAATATAGATTTTATACACGATATCGAGTTTTCCAATTAATTAAAAATATGAAATATGACAATTATTAATCTAATTTAAATACACTAATATTCAAACCATTAATTGTGCAATGCAATACATTATGTAAGAGTTATTGTTTGTAATATTAATTTAAAATACAATAAGGAATAACGTTTTTTTTTTTAATTTTTAAAAATATCAAACATTTTTCTTTGGATTTCAGATTGAAGATAATAACTGTGAAACAATGTCGTTTAATAAATGTAATAAAAATAAAATATATTTAAACTTAATATAATGAAAAATGCAATATTATAGAACATTTTTTTTTTTTTATATATCAACTTACTGTAATAACTAAAAATAGTTATAATACAATTTGTGAATTTCCTTAGGTTTTATTTATTTATTTTTTAGACCATATTTTGGAAATCTGTAGGACATAATATTGTAAACTTATCTAATATTCTTTTAAGGAATATAAATAGCTATTCTAATAATAGTTAACCACAATAGCTTCTTTTAAAATATTTGCAGAAAAATTGAAAAATCGGGTTTAAAGACACGAGAAAAGTGGTCTATTTGAAGGTGCAACGAGTTTTTTCATATTTCTACTCAAAACAATAGGTAAAAATTATCGTTAATAATACATTTTGTTGAAGAAACCACTAATGTAACTTCTTCGCTCCGATCGGAATCTAAATAAAATAAAAAAAAAATTAAAAAAAAAGAGATAGATAACCACACGCACGCCACTCATATCGTATCATAACAATAATAATATTATTCTTATATTCTCATTGTTTTTAATCTTGACAATCGACGCATGGTTTTGTAATATACTTTCGCCTATTATAATACCACCTACATCATACCAACCCCCCCCCACCTACTTGCGGTTTCAATTTGTTTGTGAGACGAGCGTTTCATTGTATAGATTTCACAGCGAGTGTGACTGAAATTACGGATTTTAATGGAGTAACACGTTTATAATCCATCGATGCAGTGATTCCCAAACTTTTTTCCATCATGACACTCTATACCAGTTGTTAATAACTATTCACGTTGACCCCACTGTCTGTATTACATTTTATACTAAATTAAGAATTCATGTTTTTGTTTTTAATTTTTCGAGTAAAATTAAGTACCATATTTGTGATTTTTTTTTTTTTATAATTTTATAATTTTTAATATATCATATTATTTTCACAAAATTGATTTCAGTATTTTTGCAATTGGTACATTCAAAATAATATTTGTACTATTTACATATTATAGTACAATAATCGAATATGATAAATCAATAATTGAGTACTTTTGCAGTAGGAATAGGAATTTTATATTTATTGGACATCAGATGTTTTTATCACGAACAATTTTTGTGATTTTCAGTTATACGCTCTGATAAATAACGTGTAATATTAGCTCACTCAATGGCGTAATCCTGGAAGGGATCACCAAAGTACCAAAATTATTACTCTGTTCTTCTAAAAATATCATACACTAATGACAATAATTACACGTATCTACGATTTGGATACTTTTAAGAAGAAGCAAAAAAAAAAAAAACGTTTTACTTAGATTTGAAATCAATTGTTTGTACTTTTATTATTTAGTTAATAAATAATAAATTATTCGAGTTTTTGTCGCCAAACACTATGGTTGATGTTGACGGACCAAAACACAATGCTAAATTGTGCAGTTACATGTTATCACAGTTCAAATGTAGATAGACGTTATCACTTGATAACTTGATTTTGGAGGGAAACTATCAATATTTTTAGATAACAGTTTACTATAAAATATGTGCGCAAAGAGATTACAAATTTTTTAATGTATAATGCTCATTTTTGATGAAATGTCAGTTACGTGGTATTGTCATTAGTGTAACATAATATTAAATAAATAAATATGCACTTATAACACTCTGAACATTAAACCTCCGGTACACTTTTCATCACTTTTATGTTAATATATTTTCTAAACATATTATTCTCGCTCCGAACACACACACACATTTTTCATTGAGAATCACTGGCCCACAAATATTATTATAATACGACGACGACGACAGCGACAAAATATCTATACTGAAATGGAAAAAAATAAATAAAAAAAACACAATGCCACAATGACGTCGCGGCGGGTTCGCTGACCGCCACCGTTCTGCTGCTGTCGGTTGCAGTGTGTACGCAGCACGACGCACGATTCCCCGGAGGGATCTACGGCGACGGCAACGGAAAGAAGATTTTTCGGAAGCTTTACGGCGAATCGCGTAATCCGAGATACCCCCTTCTACTACTGCTGTTGTTGCCGTATTCGTCGTCATGATTCCACAACGACCTGACGGCCGTGGCAAAACACGACAAAAACGATCCCTGGAAAAATCCCATAACATCTCGCGTATCAAGACTGAGTACCTGAGGGGGTACTTGCGAAGAACCGAGACTGACGATTGCAGGCGAAACTCTAAATCAGATGCTCCCAAAAGTGATTCGCGATAACTGCGTTTTCGGCGTGTAAAAAAAAAAAAAAAATTTAAATTACTAACGATTCTCGATTTTTTTTTTTCACTATTTTCATAATTCTCTATCGATTCGAAAACTGATCAAATTTTTTTCAGTCTCTATTGCACTATTGTGGAGAAACAATTATTGAAGTTTCTCGTATTATAACTTTTGAAGCTACGACCAAATTACCAAAAACCGATTTCACGAAAATCTAATTTTAATACGACATCATATTTTACCGTTTTCACTCAAATTTGACGTGGTGTTTTTCGTTTTTGGGAAAACTATTGAAAGTTTCCAAAAGTTATCTCTTTAAAGTACCCTTAAGAGGTTAAGCCACTGGACGAAACTATTGGATAAGTTTTACAGCGAGGAAAAGTGTTTACAAAGAACAAAACAAAAAAAAAAAAAGCTATGTTGTAAAACCACTAGCTTAGAATTCAAATAAGCCATGATCCGGGTCAAGAGTGTATTATTATATGCTCTTACACGTTACAGTCGCTCTGAAGGAGTTCAATGAGTACAATTCTACAATGTGACGAGTTCGAAACTTGCGAAGATAAGGTTTAAATATTTGTCGGGAGAGTGAAACGAGCAAAGCCAAGTTTCTACTCGGTACTACACGAAGATGGTAAAAGTAACAAATGAAATATTTTCGTGCAAAAATAATCAAACTAACGTAATATACTTTGAATTGACTTTGCCAGTTTTCTCAACATTTTAATTCAATTTCAATTAACACGCTGTACTCTGGTTAGGATAACCTAACCAGGCGCTGGATTTGAAAAACCGAATAACAATGGATAATTAATTTCATCCCCCCCCCTCTCTTCCCCTATAAAATATTATTAAACTAATATGATTCATTCGCGTATCGGAGGAATTTCACATGGATCCGAAATTCGTATTTTCGTCTCAAGTGGTGCGTGGTCAATTAAAACGTTTTCATAATATCACGCTCCTACCCCGCCCATGACCTGTTCGAACACGCGCGAATGGTTTTACGAGTGCATTTAAACGCTGCCATTCCAGACTGAAACCCACATATAAATGGAGCAATTTGCGTTTTACTAGACAATTTGTGTGTGGCCGCCGTTTCATGAATTGTTTGCCGCCGCCATGATGCCAATATTCAACGTTTATTTCACAGACAAAAGAAATTAATATTAATTTTAATTTCGTCCGGCTCCTGCATTGTTGCCGCCGAGTGTGAATTTAAACTTCAATATTTTCTTCTGTCCTGCATTACTACGGTGTGGCGTTTATGTTTGAGTTGTGCCCGCCCGTTTCCAAAAACACTTCAAAAACTTCTATTTTGAAATATAAATAAAGGATTCAAAGTTTCAGAGCGTAAAATTGTTCACGGCGTGCACACGCTCAAAAAGGTAATATAAAAAATAAATAAAGTACGAAACACGCGAGTTTTTCTCCGCGCGTACTATGCGATCTTTGTTTACTATACACACGCAAGGCATTAGAAATAAGGTCTAGAGCAGAGTGCTGACACAATTAAATCCATTTTTGGTCATTTAATTATTACTCCAGGAAAACGTGTACTAGAAACGTGACGGTTTTGACAGACTGAAAGAATTTTTAAGAAAAAAAAAAAAAAAATGTTAATTAAAGTTTTATATGCTGCTTATTGTCAAATTTCACGTAATTTTTCCAAATTTTGAAAAATTTTCCGAATTTTGAAAATTGACCTCTATAAGTTTTGTTTAGAGCAGAATTGTGATTCAAAAAGTTACCAGTCGAAACGTATAAGTTTTACTATACGAAAAAGTGTTTACAGGAAACGAAATACAGTAAGTAGCGCTCCACCACTCATAATTTAAAATGCATGTAATACACTGACTGAAAGCAATTTCGATACATTTAAATTTGAAAAAAAAAATAAGAAAAATTGTTTATATAAAAGTTTAAAAGTTTGTTGTTTTATCTATATACACGCGGTGAAGAGCGTGTAAGAAAACGAAGAAAAATGTGCCGGACACAAATCATCGTACCCCCCCCCCATCCCCCTGGAACACACAATTTAACGATATGCACTAGAATATTATGTATAATATTTTATATTATTTATGTGAAAGAACGCGAGTTTTTTCAGACCACCCGTCACGTACCCGCGGCCCGTTATATCGTCTGGGGCAGGCAACACAACACGCGTTTCGCCCCCGAGACTTTGCTCCGATAATACAAACTCGATCGACACGACGGTCGCGGCAAACAGAGCACGTCCGAGTGACGACGGGGGGGGGCACAGGAGGGGGATACACACGAACGGGGAGGGTCCGAGCTTTTTGAAAATCCGACCCTACGCGGATAACACATACATATATATATATATAAAATACTATTATCTTCGCGTAACACTCTGTTGTTGCACAGCATAACAGTCGCTGTTTTATTTATATAATATTTCCAAGGCAGAAAAATCACCTCGTATTTTATGGATGGAAATTTGATCTCACAAACAAGGAATTATTATTATATTGTTATAAGCGAAAACCGCCCCCTCCCCCCCCCTCGACACACCCTGCAGGTTTCCGAAAACACATTTCGTCGGATTCTTGAACGAATAAAATCGATAAGACGCTGTGTGCATATTAGAATATACGTATAAGTCTCATTGGAGCAGAGTGCAACAGAACAGGGGTGGGGTGTTGTTATATGCACTGGGAGTGCACGAAGACACCCCCTCTCCCCGAGACTCTTGTTTTGATACCGAGAACTGATTTTGAGTTATTTTTTGAAAAACGCATAGGTACTCGTATATCGACTGTCCCGACGAAAAAGGTAGTACTCATTTTTTCCTACTTTTCAGAACGAACAAATTAAACATTCACATTTGTACCTATTCTTATTCTATTTTTTAACATGTATTTTTTTTGGACACTTATAGAATTGAGGAGCCTATTTTTAATGCTTAGGTTAAATTAAAAAAAAAAAAAAAAAATCATAATCCACAGCTTTTTTAAAAAAACTACCGTGATTTAAAAAAGTAATTTCTATACATATGACCTTTTTCGTGAGTGGCTAGTTATAGAAAAAAAAAAAAAAGTAGTATCTATACTTACGACCTTTTTAGCCGGTTTAATGATAATAAACAATGGTCGTATCTATACATAAGACCATTTTCGTTGGTTACCACCAGGGTTTCGGTAAATAATAATATTATTTAATTTCCAATCCCCTTGGATGTGTGGAGATACGACCATTTTCGTGGGCGATACAGAAAAACTCCTCTATCAGATTTTGGTAATAACTCGAAATTGAAAAAAATCGAGATACTACGTTTTTCGTTGGGACAGTCGATATATTGTTCGTTAAAGGTAAATTAAAATTTTCGGCTCTTTTATAGGTGGTAACTAAGCAATACGATTAAAGTTATTTAAAAATGCAACGCGGTTTCGATGTGCAAAGTGAATTTGTCAACAGTCACGTATCCGTGCTTTGTAAGGTCGAATAATTTATCGTGCGAGTCCATATTCAAAATGATATTTGTCGTCGATTTATAGAAATTGCAAAATACGATTGTGTAATAAATAAAATAAAATAAACTTCCAGAATCGATATTATAAAAATAATAAACTCTACCACGACGTATAACTGCTCGTAAAAGCGACCACACCCAAGAATTATGCATAAATAGATTCGACTTTGGCCGAGGACACTTATATGCGTTACACAACACGGATGCAGTGGTTATTTTTCTGATTTTCCTTGTTTTTGGAATTTGGATCACAGCCTAATGATTGTGAGGCAAGTGGTAAATTCACAGTTCATTGACCTATATATGAACGCTTCAAATTTGTGATTTCTATAGGATTTAACACACCTCATACTAAAAATGTATCTTAACGTCTCACTAAATCCGACTACGATACAACATTAAATTCTTAAAAGAAAAATGCACGGAAATACCTTAATAACTTCTTAGTCACCTTATAACGCGGAGAGTTTATTTTTTTATCCATCCATAAATTTTGTTGCTGGTTACAAATTTACATAAATTTAGCATGTTAACTTTAATGAAAAGGATACCTTAACGATCGTAAAATCACTTTGTACTAGATAATAAAAAAAAACGAGTTGACAAAATTCTATAAAACCTCGGGAACATGACTCGTATTAAAAACGTATTTTGATTTTTATATAAAAAAAAAAAAAAACATATATTATTTTTTACGTCTAAGGTACGTTTGTAGATTGTACACCGTGCAGATTGTCTATAATAACCTAGGTGGGGGCTAAGCCACCTCCAAACCACTCATAGCCCCCCCACAGATTTTTTGAAAATTGCTTATGTTTATTGTAATTTGCGGGGGCTGAATCAATAAATAAATATTTTAGCCTCCCCCCAAATATTTTGTCCTAATTGCGCTAATGTGACAGTAGGTGTGATTTCTTTTTTCACAGTTCCGGGCAAGCACACATGACATCGTACTGTGAATATTGCGTTGATCTTTTTGGGGAAGACCTCATACTGACACAGAACGGTCGGTCCATTACAAAAGTCAAAGCTATATAGCTTTTACTGCATATATTTATTATTATATTTATCCCAGCTCCAGAGAAATTTACATTCGAGGATTTAAACCCTAATTTTCTCACCCCGATTGCACGACAAGCGACGAAAGAAAGATATATATATATATATATATTTATAGAGAGAGAGAGAGAGAGACATAAAAACACAGTAACATCAAACAGAGCTGCTGAGAGCTGTTGGGCGAGAGGAAATAAATACGTTTTTAATTCGTCGGTTAAATTTAGAACTAGGAAACACGTGTCCGTGAAATGAAAATAACCTGCAGTCTGACGAGAGTTGTCGTCCGCGATGGCAAACGCACTTCCGAAAAACGAGAGTGCGAGGTACACGTTAAATATAATATACTTTTACGAGTATTTTAGACACGCGTTTCGTTCAAGACACACACACGCACGCAGTATTTATGTACACCTATGTAGTACATTATACACGATACTATAATGTATATATATATATATATATATATACCACCACGGTTTAATGACAAACGGATAAGTACTTCAGAGGACGTTTATTCAACGTGTAAACAGTAAA
Organism: Stegophylla sp. TES_Ste_2020; assembly: GCA_025469315.1. NCBI lineage: Eukaryota > Metazoa > Arthropoda > Insecta > Hemiptera > Aphididae > Stegophylla > Stegophylla sp. TES_Ste_2020. The sequence goes on from JAIPRM010009114.1 coordinate 8,754, forward strand.
CACGTTATAATGCGAGAACAGCAGTCAAACGGAGAAGGAGAGATAGCGAGAGAGAACGTTTTAACATTTTAAATTACTTATTTTCGATGGTTTAGATAAATAGTCAAGTGAAAGTAAGAAAATCCGGGGGGGGGGTAAAACTACTAATTTTCTGCTGCTCTTAGGAATTTTCAAGGCTAGAAACCACGAGTGACCAACTTTCATGGACTTGAGATGTCGAATTCAACCCCATTTATTAACTGTTCATAAATAATAATAATAAATATTATAATTTTATATCTATTACGTATATGATACACATAATATTAATGTTATTACTAACTCCATTTCTGGATTCATATCACAATTTTTATACTCTGCTCTTTTAGATTTTAATAACACGGCAAAATGAAGTGAACATATGAACAGATAAGGTCTTTATCCAACAAGTATTTTATTGTATTTACTACGAATTATTCATTTTAAAAAAAATACAAGACAATTCAAAATCATTCAAAATATTTTTGAATTTAATACAGTTGATTTTTCTAATTGAACACCTACCTATACTTTTTGAGTACTTAATCTTTTCAAACTTCTAGTAAATTATTACCAATAATTAGCATATTATAGTCACAACATATTATGCAAATCAATTTTTATTTTAGTCGCGGAATCAATTAAGGATTTTTTTTTCTTCTAACTCAATGAAAGATTAAACGAGAACATGATCGACTCAAAATTATCTCTGCTGGTTATACCAATTAGTTATATTATTTGCTTTAGAGCGGCGTTAAAAACATTAAAATTTCGAAAATTATAGTCGTCTTTGAGCGGAAAAAAAAACTGTAAAATGATTATCCTTCCATAAAAGTGCAAAACTTGTATAAAGGAATTAAAAACGGGTGAAAAAAAAAACATACTGCGGACACGTATAATGTTATATAACCGAATGAAGTTTCAAAACGTTTCGCAAGAATTTTGTCAACTCGAACAGGGAAAAAACGCAAAATAACCCTTACAATTGCCATGGTTCGGAATATTGAGCAGAAGCAGCGAAGGGGGAATAATATTGGTTAAACAGAAAAACCGATTTGTAGAGGAAGACTTGAAAAAAAAAAAAAAAAAAAAAAAAAACACAAAATGAAAAACAGACGCCGCCGACACGACACTTAAAAACCGAATTTATTAGCAATTTATTTTCACGACGAAAAATACGATCGCTCAGTGTAGAGAGGACTTATCCTAATTAACAATACATAGTTAATGGGCGCGGGGTTAGTAGGGGAGCAGAGAAAAAATGGAACAAAACTTCCGGAGAAGACCGGGAAAAAGAAAATAATAAAAAGCATTCCAGTCACGTGTCGCTCGTTTAGGGCAAAACGGATGACCCGATGCGTCGGCGGGGAGGTTGCGGAAGGGCGTGAAAAACGGTCGAAGCTATCCGGGGGGTTTTTCGAGTGCGATGACGGCGGCAGGAGGACGAAGAGATACCGGGAAAAAAATAACTTCATAAAGAAATTTCCGTTACACACTCAGTTGTACACGCTAGTAACGTTATTTTGTAAAAAAAAAAAAAAAATTCGAATATTCACTAGAGCGAAATAACTTAACAGATACGCACGACCATACTGTGTAACTGCATTTACAGGGTTGTCAACCCCCGAGTTATACGTATAAAATATAGTTGAATAGTGACTAGAATTTACGCGAAAAGTGACAGACATTAAAATTCCAAACGATAAAAGAGATTTTTAACGTTTTATTTTTATAAGAGGCAAATGTTAAGGCGATTTTCTCGGGCGCACAAGTCTTCACCGCCAATTGACACTCAAAAATATTTTGAGTCTGATTTGTAGACCATAATTTTGTACTTTCAAGTAGTACCAGAATCAAAATGCAAAATCATAAAGGTTGCAGCCTATGATTCTGTGAAGGGTCGATGACATAAAAAAATTTAAGAAAAAGTGTTTCTGACAAAACGTAGAATTAACGAGTCAAAATTATTGTTCAAAATCGAAATTGGACTACCCATAAATCAGTATTTATTCCGCGAACTTAATTTGCACAGAAAGCCCTTACGAATATTATATAAGTAAATTTACAATTCATTCGTGTTTTTCGGAAAAAATAAAAAATCCCTCCCCCCCCCCAAAAAAAAAAAAAAGACACACAAAACATTCTGGTCACGTGTCGCTCGTTTAAAGTGCGGGAAACGGACGACCCGGGCGTGAAAAAAAAAAATAAAAATAAGACTAGGCTAGGCCACGCGCGTTTTTCGAGTGCGATGAAGAGTGGACTGGGGAGAGGAGGGGGGGGGTGCTGGAATAAAAAAAAACTTCATAGAGAAATTTCCGTTACACACACACTGACGCGCACAAAAGTCGTTTAGAAAATAATCGCTCGGCGGCGAAAGCACATGCGGACGGGCAAACGAATTGGCCCCCGAGGCTCTGTAGCCATGGCGACAGCACGACCGCGACGACGATATACCACTGTACACACAAAATATACGTATACTATTGTGTGTATGTGTGTACAGTTTATCAAATAAATAACTTTGGGACTCCGACGGAAACGGGTGACAACGACTATGTATAGGCAACACACACGTCGGAAGGGATGTGAAGCTGGGGCGGCGGCGGTCGCGTCAGTAATTATTTATGCCAGAATACACACACACGGGCGCGCGTAGTATATGTTGTACACAACGCAGGTATATGGTAATGGGGATGGGGGGTGGGGGGAGGAAATCTACACATTTTTGACACTCGACACGCGAGCGGCCGGCGACAAGTAAAACGGTTCAATTTCCATCGCGATGTTGTCGTCGTCGACGACAGAGACACCACAGTTGTTTCATTTCATGATAATAAAAAATAAAACAACGACAATACATAATATGTAAATAAACGACGATGGCGGTGCACTATGGAAGGAATCGCAATATCTTTTAGCTGGTTATTATATATAAATATAAGGCACAGAGATGAAACGAGAATAGACAGTTTGTATTTTGTGGTAATATCACGTTTAAGAAATGTGTTTAAACACTTTAGGAAGTGTTTTATAAGCTTTGAAAATGTTTAATCGAGTTATTAAGTGCTTAAAATATGGTACGTCAAATTTTGTGAAATTCAAATCCTCATTTTTAGCAAAAAAAAGTCACTTATTTGTTTCGTTTTTTTTTTGTTCCTGCTCATGTCAAAAAGTACAAATAAAACAAATTTTCCACGGATTATATACTCATTGACATTTACTAAACGAAATTAATTGTTTAAATTATTTTAAACTAACTGTTACGCTGTATAGTATATTGATAAGGTAATACCTATATTGCATAAATAAATGCAAAACAAAAACTAAATAAAAATAATTAGTATCATTTTGTGCTTGAAACATAAAGGAAAAAATTACATCAATATCCTAGTCATTATTAAAAAAAAAAATATTTATTATACTATGTTTTTGGTCAGCTAAAAGTTTGATTCCCTTCACTGTGTGACAACGGTTCAATTTTTATAACGCGATGTCGACGATGACGACAGCGACTACAGTTGTTTCGTTTAACAATAATAATAATAATAATAAAAAATAATAAAACGACAAGGCATAGGTACGAAAATAAACGGCGGCGGAGTGTTAAATAAAACATTTTTAAATTTGTATTTTTTTTTTATTACTTCCCCCGCCTCCCCGGCTCAGGTCGGTCGGTCGCCAGCTGCCGCCGACTATACCAAAATAATAATATCAAAAAGATATACGCGACGACGTCTGCAGGATGTTAATATATATACCGAGACTTTATGTGTGTAATTAAACGACAAACGCGCGCCGTGTAATAAAAAACTCGATTTTGGAGTGTGATAACGTTACTAATTCGTAAAAAATTTCATGACTTAACCGATGATACGGGAGATGTTATTACTGCGTTTACAGGGGTATCAAACACAGTGTTTTTGCGTCCAAAAATAATTATTAAATGAGTGTCGAGATATTGAAATTTTGAAAATTACCAAAAGAATTCGTTTGTACAATATAAACCGTTTTAATTTTCAGACCATCCTCCCTAGCCATCGATTAAACACAACCAAAAATGATATTTAAGAAGTACTACGACTGAACACAAACTCAAAATGGTTTAGTCCTGTTGCTCAACCCTCCGAGAAGAACATTTGTGCACGTGAAAAAATCATTTAGTAATATACAAACCAGAAAAATATAAGATTTAAAACAATTAAACTGTCAACGTTTCTGTTATTATATTTTAACTGCAGGCAATTACTGTAATAGTTACATATATTATGTTTTTATGCTGTTTACTTGTTATGCATATACATATAATAGATTAAATTTTATTTTGAATGAAAAAGAAAAATTTTGTCTATACTTAAAAACGTATTTTTTTGAGACTTATATTTTATTCAAAAAAATATAATTCGTATTGATCAAAACGATTCAGACCCGAATAAATAGCAAAAAGGGACTACTTATATGATAAAAAAAAAAAAAATAAGCAGAAAAAATGTCCTAGTTACAGCTCTGCGCTTAAATATAGTTTACACGCGACTTGTATTCGGTACGTATATCTGCCCAGCAGCAGTAGCCGAGTTGTGTTATTATTACGTACTCGCGCGCGGCTGTAATGACTGACTGGAAGATTAAATGGTTAACATGACGGTTTTCATTGTCACGGACACACGTTTGAACGACAACAATATGCTATTAACCGTTAATAATTGTCACAAACGTTTTGGATTAACATGAAAGACATTAAGTGCTGTAAGTCGGATACATATACACCGGATAGCAATGCAAAGCGAAGAAATTTTTAGGGGCTCAGAAAAACGCAATCCTAGCACATCATATAGTATGTAACAGATAATTCAAAAGTCAAACTTTTTTTCTTTGCACTATTTTAGAATACTTGGATAGGTAGTGGTTATTAATACAAATTATACGAACTTTAAGTGTAACGTTTCATTATTTAACGCGTCTAAAGAAATGGTATTTCAATGAAATATGCAGCTTGAATAGGTTTTGGTTATATTATATTCGTTCTACTTATTAAAAATTTTCATTTTAATGTACACAATTCATCGGATATAACATTTTTTTTCTATTTTATACGTTTGGGGCGAAAAATACAACCCCCGATGTCGTAGTAGAGACATTATTCACCATCGCCATCGTATCACTTTTTTCTTCGTTATTTTTAGAATTCCAGAAAAGTATCAAACTTTATAAATAATATGCGTTAAATCGATTTTCAATTGGGTAATAAAAATATACATTGAGTCATTGTTTAATGGCAGTATTGTGGTGGAAAACTTACTTTTTTTTTTATTGTTTTTAGGGCGTTTAAATTCGGGCCAAATAAAATAATATTCACGTTTTAATTTATCAGATAAAGGGCAAAAAGCGCACGTGGGGGGGAGGGTAGTTTTTAAGAACTTTAGACCGACGAAAAGCTAATAATAAACTGTAGTATGTATAGTATGACTTATTTAGTAAATAAACTGTTGTCGAATTAAGATTACTCGTCGAAACTAATCTATTTTCAATAACAATTTAATTTCCCGCACTACGGATTCCGACCGCGGTGGTATTCGTGTTCCAACTTGCACACGGAAGAAAGCGAAGTCTGCTCGTTGAGGTTTTACGGTGCGAAAAATTTCTCGTACTGCTTACCTGGAACATAAAGAAAAAAAAACACATTACTACGAAACAGCAGACTTTGCATCTTAGGAAATTTTTTTAAGTACAAAAGACAGTAACAATAATAATATAATGTAAACGAGAAGTAGTTGAAATCGATAACTTCTGTATACGACGATAATAATTCGATGAATTTTCCAGGAGACATTTGATATGGTATCGCTTTAAAACGATATTTTTTTCTTTAGTTTTTTCGTACAAGTACTCGTTGCCGAATCATTAAAAAAAAAAAAAAAAAAAAACAGTAAAGTCAGCTATTTCCTTGATGGAGAAGCGGTTAGGTTAGGGTTTTACAGCAATGACAGGATATAATTCGACACACCATACAGAGCTCTTAACATTTTTACCAAATGTACTTAAAACCCAAAAACGGATTGTTTTTTTAATAAAAGTAAAAAAATTAAAAATAATAAAAGTGTGTACTTCGCTCGTCGGGTGGGATTCTCTTGACGGATGTATTGAATTTTAAAGAAACGATAAATCATTTCTTTAATAAAACGATTCTGAACGGAGAAAGTTAATAAAATAAAGAACAAATGAGAAAAAAAAAGTTAGAAAAATGTTCAAAAATTTTTTTTTCACATTTTAAACATTTTTCTTACGCCAAAATCTTTCTTGTATTATTTTCTATCTATGTTTAAATTTTCATATAGTTCCGATCAAAAAATAATGGTTTCTGAGTCGTTTT
>JAIPRM010009115.1:0-15136 GCA_025469315.1 Stegophylla sp. TES_Ste_2020
GCCCATATTTTTGGTGGAAAGTCTGCGTCATTTTTAAGATAGGTTTCTAATACATAATCCTTAGGTTGTATTGCCATTATGTCATCAATAAAACAATTTTGTACATTTTCCGGGTTTAAAAAAGGAATGCCATAAAAGATTTGTACACGGGCCGCAACTTACGTATGTACCTGAAAAACACGGGCGCCGCAACTTACATCATACCTTTTATCGTACCCTTTTTTGGGACGCAACTTACCGTCTCCGGTCGTGTCAGTATCAGTCGGCGCGCAATCGTCCGTTAAATTTACACGTCTAAAAATAACCTCACGGATCTCATCGCGGTACCTACACGACGACGAGACGACGTAGGTGACACGGGAATAAAAGACTCGCTCCTGGGGTTACACTGCGTCGGAATCGTCGTCGTCGTTATTTTAAGTCAATTATTTATAATACGCCACCGTTAAACGACGCGTTACGTGACGATAATATATAAGTCACGGAATAAAAATAGACGACTCAATTTGACTTTGTTTTGTAAATGACGAACGACGACGACGACGACGGTATAATAATATTAATTACGTGATAATAATAATAATAATGTGCGGTAGACGAGTAATTTTCCGTCACACCGTACGTTTTAATTTCAATAGCGTTAGAATTCTGCCAGTGTTTAACTAATTAATTCAATTTAATTTCATAATTTTCATTTCACTCCCCCCCCCTAACACGCCCTCATCTAATACCGTGTACTATTATGGTAAGGGGAATAAGTGCGATTCGGGATAAACCAACGTTATAGGCCTGCCCCTCACGGATTTTAATTATTTTAATAATCACAATCTTCTTCAATCATTGGCATATAGCTTATATTCGATAAGCATAAGCCAATTATTTAGAATGTCACGAATTTTATGATAATTAATATCAGAAAACGACTTAAGAGTTATAAAACTAATTAAATAGAAGTTGTGAATAAATATAAAAAGTATCTACACGAATAATGGAGGAATCGATTGACCCCATGGCTCATTTAAGTTGACGTGGCAATTTTACTGAAATTGCGCTTTTTGTCTTCATGACAAATTTTTACACTCAGTTAACAACTATAAAGCATTTTGTTCAAATTATCTTTAATGTAGGTTAAGGGGGGAGGGGAGGCCGGGTGTTGTTAAAACGTCGTCCTGAATGCCGGCCTAAATAACGAGGTTTTTAAAATAAAACCTTTTATCTCTAAAGTCACTTAAAATTCATTAAACAAATTTGCATGTCATTTTTACTGACAGCATTTTAAAGTCAATATTTTGTAACCGGAAATAGTTGTGGGTGTATTCCTAATTAATTTATATTTTACGTTCAAAATAAATTTGTACTTAATATTTCGCTAAATGCACCTTCCTCCCTTTTCCATGTTCTAAAAATGATATTAACGCTATATTTACTAAGAAACTATTCCTATCAACTGTCATAACAATAATTGTTCAATTCAAATACAAGGTCGTTATTACGTTAACAAGTTTTTACTTCCAAAACCAATTACTGGTTCATGGCTTATTTTTGTCTATTGAAAAAAATGGCCAAGTAGACTTTTTTCACAAATCACTGAAAAATAGTTTTAAATACAAATATGTGTTGACTTTAAAATTAACAGAATAAATTTCATCCATAAATTAATTAATTTTTAGAAATCATGTGAATATCATAAAATAATATTCGGTTAAGAAAAACAATTAAAATTTTAATTTGATGTTTCGAGATTTTTTTCAGGATTTATCAGGATAATTTTTCTAATCAAATGAAGTATTTTATTCGAAATTCTTTTATGTCTTGTTAAAATGTATCATTGTTCTTTTTTTTCTTTAAGAAACCATTGTAAAAATTTAATTCTGCGATTTTTTTTTTTTTTTCAAATGTTAAAATAATAATTAAAATATTTATTGTTCTCGTTCCATTTTCTTATTATAATTCTAAAATCATCCATCACCATGTTTTATCATATTTTTAAGATTTTCGAAGTCACAAGACACTAGGAAAATGGCAAGAAAATTTAAAAAAAAAACAAAAAGACATGTTTGCCAAAACAAACCAAAAAATAAATGCACATCGAAATCCCAGGGGGTCATGTCGATGACCCGCTGGTTTCACTTGGAATGTCCCACATATTATATATATATATATATATATATATCAGCTAACTCATATATTTTATTAATAATAAAAATAAGGTTTTTATTTGTTTTGAAACAAAATTATTTTGTCAATTTTTCTATCTTTGTATAAAATATAAACAACTACAGATTCCACTTGTGTATAAAAGAAGTATCACTTCATACACGAGATTTTGTCAAGTAGTTTATGCTGAGTATACACGTTCATTTTTAGATTCGAAGTGAACGAAGTGAAGAAGAATTTGGAAATGTGAATAAAAAATGTTGGACGTTTTTCTAAATTTTTTTTTTTTCCCCATTTGTTCTTTATATTATTAACTTCTTTCGTTTAGAATCGTCTTATTGAAGAAATGATTTATCGTTTCTTTAAAATTTAATACACCCACCAAGAGCTTCACAACCGAGATGCAATGAATACTCGTCGTGCGAAAAACACCCATCGTGCGGAGTATGTCCGGCTTTTTATCAATTCATGTTACCCCCTTCAAGATTACCTCCCTGGATCCACACTTGTGTACATTTCTACTGTTATATTATTATAATAATATTATGTGGTTTGAATTGATTGTAAAATAGCGAAAGAGTATGAATTCCTTTCGCCGACTACTACGCGCGTATGTAGTTTTGGTTTTTTGAAATGTTTTATAGTGGTTCGAGTTAAAACATAACATTAAATGCGGTATAATGAGCTACGTTCAACGTGTGTTGTACATTTACAGCGTTATTATTTCATAACTTTTGTAGTTTATGGTTAAACAGAATAATAATAATAATAATAATAATATGCATCCTAACAAGTATAATAAATTTGAAATAAAGTTCTCGGTCGGAATTATTAAACTTGCATGTGATGTAAAAACGTGACAAGATATTTTACACCGAAGAAAATTATGCTTCCGTTGGAAAATGTTTCCATTTGGTGAAATGTTTTCCAAATGTTTCCTGCCATACTTTCTAATAATAATGTCACTACTAACACATAATATTATTCAATAATCGACAAAAAAAAAAAAAAAAAAAATTATGTATTTAATTTGAATGTTCGTGTGTATTGGAAATTTCACTATAGGTATTGAAAAAATAATATTTTGGCTAGTATATAGTTAAATTAGTATGCGTAATTTAACTGAAAACTATTTCATAAATATATAATGAACGAAGGTGTTTGTTGGAATAATGTTAGTTGGATTGCAATTACGAAGATTAACTACAATTAACTACGAATTTAAACACTAATACTCCAGACCACGTTTTAAATATTTTAGTCATTGACTTCTTTTAAAAAAAAAATTGATATATTTATTAGATGATATTGAAACAAAGAACGTTATAATTACTTAATTCCAACATTTTAAAATAGCTCTCGATTCCGAAATTCAGTTTTTGAAATTCCAAATCTTAGGATATTCGTGTTAATATTATCACCTACTCATTCCAACCACTTTGCGATTCGTTTCAAGTATTGGCACAACATAACCCTGTTTTTATTATTGCATTTATTATTATTATTTTGTGTTTTTTTTTTTTTTTTTTTTCCAAAGCATGTGTTCGAGTTTATAATATATTTATTTACGTTTTCAACCAGGTCGTTATTTTTCTTTAGGGGGAAAAATTTTCACCCCTATTTTTACCGTAAAATCGAGAAAGGAGTTTGCAGTGTATACTATTTGTTTAGCCGAATACTGATGAGAACCCGGCGTAAATTATACGCCGTGTACTTAGATCAACAAAACTGTATTTACATTGTTTACGCGTTGTATTATTCTTGTACGCGCTGACGACTAAAATAAAAAAAAAAAAAAAAAAAAAAATACAAAATAAATGTTTAGCGCTTGAAAACGAGCGGTTTTTTTTTCGGTCACATTTATACACAACGCTGCTCTCGGGGTCCGGCTATACGCGCGACCCTTCAGTTTTTCATAAACGTTGGACCTGTGCCACGACTTTGTCCGCGACAACAGCGGCGTACGTAGGACGTACAAGTACGTGTCTAAATGCTACGAGACTTAGTTGGGGAAACGTTGCGCGGATTGCCTCCCCGAACAACTGCCCCCGCCCCTACGCGTTATCCGTTACGTTCACTGAACACACACGCGCGCGCACACACACACACACACACAGTTAATGATAAATAATTGAAATAACGAGCGTACCGAATAATACAAGGAGTTAGAAAATAAAAAAATGTTTGAAAACATTTGTTTAAAAAATTTGTTTTAAACGAGTTATGTTGTTTTGAATATTTTCAACTTAAACGTCAACTTCAACTTAAACGCTTTAAAAATTCAAAACGTCATAAACTTCAATTTTATTTTTTTCGTTAACACCATTAGCTCAACTTGGAAAACATTATTTGGGGACTAATATGTTTATATGATTAATTTAGTACCCCGAAAAAGCATTAACTTTATGTAATTCTCAAAAATTCTGGGGGCTATGAGTAGTTTCGAGGGGACTTAGCCCTCTCAAGTACCCCTCCAATTGCGCCTATCGTTAACACAATAGCTAAACTCATATTTCTTTTATTCTTGACAAATATTTGAACGATTTCCTTTTATTCTAAATTACAATCACTGACTAAAATGTGTATTATTTCAATAATTTAAATCTGTGTACAAATGTAGGTATGACCACATAACCAGCATGATAAAAAAATATGTACACTGTACCAATGATATTCTAATAATGTGCAATCTAGTTGCAATGTTAAGTTTATGGACAATTAATTGATTAAAGGTAGATGAGAAAAAAAATGTTAAAACCAAGAATACCAGTTTTTTAACAGTTTTAAAAAATAAAAAAAATGATTTTTTTAAATTAAGATAAAAAAAAGATTTTATTAATAATTAAAACACATTTTATGGAACTGAAAATAGTTATATATATACACATTTTTAAATCTGTTTTAACAACCCTGCTCGCAGTGGCGCAATCAAGGGTGTTTTGGTTTTCTGGACACCCCCTTAAACCATATTCATAGAAATTTTATTCAATAAGAATTGAAAAAAAAATCATCTTTTTAACTATACAATATTATAAACACTATTATTTCAGAGATAAACTTGAAACATGCTTTAATAAAAATTCATATTGTTGAATATGCAACGCTAAATTTTATTCATCTACAAAATATAACACTATAAAAGAGAAAGTTAGATTTTTCTACTTGACATTTTTAATTTAAAAGAATTAATTCATAAAAATAATTAATGAATTCTTGTAAAGTGTCCATTAAAACATTGATTATAATTTCATATTAAAATAATTATAGTAGAAATTTATAGGTGGACACCCCCCCCCTTGAAAAAATCCTAATTGCGCCACTGCCTGCTCGTCACCAATATAAAATACTATTATAACATAAAACGTGCATTCTACCGAGTGTTAACACGCGAGTTTTGTAAATCCCGAGCATTCGATCGGTTTTTCTGAACGAAGTGAAGAAGCTTATGATTTTACAATGATGTTTATTTTTTTTATTTTTTTTTTTCTCTTTCTGTAAACACTTTTTCGTATAGAAATACTTGTCCGAAAGTTTCGATCAGTATCTCTATTGAACCGGAATCACACCCAGATGGTACTTTAAATAGATCATTTTTCCAATTTCTCAATACTTTTTCCAAAAACGGGGAAAAACTGTCGAAAAATTGACGAAAAACGGCAAAATACGCAATTACCGAAATTTCCGTAAAACTGAAAATCACTTTTTGACATAACTTCTAAAATAATGCAGCTAGAGACTTGAAATTTTCATCAACTATTAAAAATAGTTACGAAAACATTTCATAAAAATTTCAACAAGATTTGATCAATTTTGAGTTAAGTACGGTATTTTGAAAATTTCGGAAATTTCTCATTTTTTGTTAGTTTTTATGCAATAAAATTTTTGTATTTTTTTATTAAGACTTGAAAATTTAATATGATCTCACTAATATGTATGTCTAATTGATCTGAAAAAATCTCATAAATCGTTAGTCAACTTTTTTTTTTATACACGTTTGAAGTTAGAATTTCGACTGAATTCGTTAGTTTTACTTAAAATCACGCAATTTAACGTACATATAAGAAAATTGGCCAAACCGATTGTTTTGAAATTCGGTGCCTAGATAGAAAATTGCATTGTGAATATTTTAGTGCAATAAAATTTCTTACGGACGAATAATTAAACATTTTACAAGGGTTTGATTGAAAAAAAATTGGAGAAAATACAGACAGATATTGCGAAATATCTATATATTATAAGCATTTAATTACTGAAGTTTGATAATGTTTTATAGCATTTTTCGACGCTAAATACGATGGTGAGAGTTAAAATCCACATGCAACAACAATAGTTTTCTATCTATTTTATTCTATTTTTTGAAAATTCATTATTTTCGGTTATTAATTATTATACTAGTCTTTTTTTTTTTTCTTATATTATTAACTTCCTTCGTTCAGAATCGTTTTACTGAATAAACGATTTATCGTTTCTTTAAAATTTAATACGCCCGTCAAGAGAATACCACCCGTCGTGCGAAGTATGTCCGGCTTTTTTAAAATTTTCATTTTGCCCACTAAAACACTGCAACCGTTGCCGAGTGATAGTGAAAACCGAACTGAATATAAAACAATAGCTAGCACACGACGACAACGACGACGCCGCACCCCGAACGGAAAGTACGCTCGACTATTAACAACGCGGAAAGTTTTAAGTAAATTTTACGAGCACACTTGAAGCGTCGTATATTATATTCTCGGATCTTCTCTTATAATTTATGAAATTATAGTTCACTAAAGTTTTCGTCTCTTCGGAATATTTATTTTTTTTTTTTAATTCAACTCGTAATAGTAAGTATACATGGCGTAAAAAACGATACAGCGTTTATTTTACTTTTTTTGTTTCTCCATGAACTAAATAGTAAACGGATATCACGAAATTATTGTAATCCATTGGAGTTCGATTTTTTTTTTAATATTAGTAACATGTTCTTTTTTTTCCCCCCACAAGTTCACGTGGAGGAAATCGTTTTTTTGCGAATCCGTTGCATATTAAAGTCGAGATTTGTCAAAATGCGGTTTATCCAGTAACACTTATTAATTATTATAACAACAACTAACCGTATTTCGTGTAATTTGATTTGGTTTAATTAATTATCCAGTTAATTATAATTAATACACGGTGTAAAAAAAAAAATAAAAAAAAAAAAAAAAAAAGGTAATTAATATAATTTCTAAGCGGAGCGACGCAATTTATTCGTAGCCGTAATTTTGACAAAAAAAAAAAATCTCTGTAAACATGACGAATACGGCACGGTGACTATATACGCGATATATACCAGGGGTAGCCAAATCGTGGCTCACGAGCCGCTGCGGCTCTGGTCGTGGTTGCACGTGGCTCATATTATATTTTCGAAAACAATATAGTAATCTTATTTAACATAATATGACAATTTTAAATTATGAATTATGGCCTTAAGTGTATAAAGTTTGAATTCTTATTACTACATTGTACCAAAAAAATATTTTAGCATAAAGTTAAACATGTATTATTGTTGAGATGATTTATAACTTTTTTACGTTTTTTTTTGTTTCCATGAGTTTTCGATCAAGTTACATTGAAGTATGATCAACTCAGAGTTATTCCGTGAGATGATCTTAAGTTAAATATGAAAAATATTTGGACTTGGTTATTTTCACCACGAATTAAAATGATTCGCAAGAAAATGTCATTCGAAAAATTTTAAATTATGTCTACAGTTATTGATATTTGGGTTCTTCAAAATAGAGATATTCTTAAAAAAGCGGGACATACTTCGCACGAAGGGTGTTCTTCGCACTTACGGGTGGGATTCTCTTGACGGGTGTATTGGATTTTAAACAAAACGATAAATCATTTCTTCAATGAAACGATTCTGAACGAAGGAAGTTAATAATATAAAAAATAAATAAGAAAAAATTATGTTAGAAAAATGTCCAACGTTTTTTTTTCACATTTCCAAAATTTTCTTGCGCCAAAATCTTTCTTATATTATTTTCTATCTATGTTTCAATTTCCATATAGTTCGGATCAAAAAATGAAGGTTTTCGAATCGTTTTTGTCAAATTTTGGGTAGTTTTTTCCAAAAATAAAAAAATCGAGAAATTTAAAAAATGACCTCTTTAAAGTACAATCTAGAGACAAATCCGGTTTCAAAAAGTTACTGATCGAAATTTTTGGATAAGTATTTTCATACAAAAAGTAGTACATAGAAAAAAAAAAAGAAAAAAAAACATCATTGTAAAAACACTAGCTTCTTCACTTCGTTCAGAATCTAAGAAAAACCACCTTTGGCTCTTGGTATAATTTTATTTATCCGTGCGACCAGTGGCGGTTTTGATAAAACATCAAGGGGGGGTGCTATTTTCAATTTTTTCAATAATTATACTTAACCTTTAACCTTACATAATATGTTATATAAAATATAGTAAAAAGTCCGTAGATTTGACTATAATCTAAAAAAAAAAAAAAAAAACACGATTTAAAAACGCATAACTTAAGTAATTAATTTAAAGCAATTTAAGCATATTTTAGTTAAATATTAATTAAAAAAAAAAGGACATGCAAATAACGCCTAGCTAGTTGTAAAAAAAATGTTTGTATGTAAAAATCACTATGTAGATTATTTAGATAAACAGCTTTAAACAATTTAACATCCATAACTTGTTATGGATGTGAACAAAACTTTATTAGTTTATTAGTTAACAAAACATTGAAGTTAGCTATTATAGTGATAATGTCTATGGGTGCTAGCAGACTTATTAAATCTAGTTGTAATTCTGTATTTTATGATAACGTTAACGTATATTTTCCATTGTTATCAATCCAAAGTCATGCCGATGGAAAAAACAAATTTGAATATATTATATTGTGAAAATAATATGACATACGGAACATAACGGTTGACACGAAAAAAAATCTGAGGGAGGGGCGAGCGACCCCTTCGCCCTCCCCCCCCCTAAAAACCGCTCCTGCGTGCGACTCGTGAACATATTATTCGTGTTGGCCACCACTGATGTACACAACACAAACGTCGCGTATTGCGTTACTGTACTTATGACGAACGAACGAAAACGGTGGAAATATCGTCTGCCGGGAAAAAGAATTTTAAAATATTATATTATAATACGCCGGCGGAGCGTTCGCGTTTATAATATTATAGTAATAAAATCGTTTTGAACGGCCATTATTTATTTATTTATTTTTTTTTTTTTTGGTAAACCGTGCGCGCGCGCACTTCTAAAAATACGTATATTCCAAACCATTTGGAAAACTGTAAATAATGGGACGTTACGAGTCTGAGGAAATAAACAGTTTTTTTTTTTTTTTTTGTATTTTATTCGCGTGTAGTATAAATTATTACCGTTTTCCGCTTCGTACACGTCAATCGACTTCGCGCACATAACGCGCGCGTATATTTTCCCCGGTTACGCACAAGTACAATAACGATAACGTAACCAATTAGGCGTATATCCAGGAGAGGGAGGATGGAAAATTTTCGCGCTCGTAAAATGTTAAGTATACAAAAAAAAAAAAAAAAAATGTTTTAAAAGTTCTGTATTCGGTTGAAAAAAAAAATAAATAAAGTAACATCATTTTTTCTTTTTTTTTTTTTCACATTTTATCAAGTCTGTATTACGCGAGGCCGCATTCAACTCGAGCACATATTTTTCAAAATTTTCCACGTGTAATCGTTTTTGAATAAAAATACCAAATCACGCCACTACTTTAATGACGACGTTTTCACAGATCGATCGAAACCGAATTTTGAAGTGAAAGTACCCACAAAAAAAAAACACCAAAGTTAGCAAGTATAATTATAACTATGGCCGTATCCCTTTTCCTCCAAAAATTAGATTCCAGTTTCCTCCACTTCCATATTCCTCCAAAATTCAAATTCAATTTTTCTCCACTCTCTTTTTCCTCCAAAAAAAGGTCTATCCAGTTTTCTTCCACTGACAACATTTACTTACTGTTATTTAACAAATGTTTAAATCGTTGATTTTTGAAAACACTGAGACGTATATAATAAATTTATTTCAGTGTCATACGAATGTGATGAAAAGAAAGAATAAAGGTAAATAATTTTTTAAATACAAATCAATATGTTATTAATTTATATGGACAAAGGAGGAAAATAGAATCTGATTTTTGGAGGAAAATGGTCTCGCCTATAATTATTATTTATGCATTTTTTTTTTTTTAATCCTAGTAATGACATATATTTATTTCCGCGGACTATAACTATTAATGCGTTTGTAATGACAACGTTTAGTGTTTTCTACGTTTTTTTTTGCTCCAAAATATTTCTCATATTATTGTCCATCTATGTTAAAGTTTTCACAAAATTAATATTTTTTTTTTATTTAAATCCTGCTATTATCATATTCTGAAACTTGTTTGTACTTCATAAAAGTGTTAAAATAATTTATTTTAAAGGCCTGTTGAGTATCTAATATCTATTTTACACAACATTGTACTGTAAGTAATCAGTATTAGACATAAATTGTTAAGCCATATTCAATATCAAAAGTAATATTATAATATATCAGTAAACTCGTGTAAAATCGTTTTCATCCTATATGAAAATTAATTTCAAATGTTGTGATTAAATTTCCAAGTATATACGTATAATTTTTGTTTTCATTATCATTGTAGCTATAATGATTCTTGTACGAAATTATTCAACCCACTGAACTTTACATAGGTTATTTATTTAATTATAAAACATGCAGATATATTTTTTTTTTTACTCACTGAAAGGACTGCACGAATCAACCATCTTTCCGTACGATAACCTGACCCATTGGTGCTCAACCTGTGGCCCGCGAAGATACTGTATGTAGCCCGTTGCAAATTTCTAAAATAAAATAAAATACTCCAATAAAAAATGTAAATTATTTCAAAATATATATATATATTTTTTTTTTAATTTTGTCAGTATTCATTCTAAGAACACATTAATAATATTAATTACAAAAATATGTTTCACAACTATTTTTAGTGTAAAATTTGGGAATTTTATTGCTCCAATTCTTAAAATTAGATTTACTAGTTGCTCATCCGTTAACTTCCATCTTCTAACTTGTTTTGTGTGTTTCATTCCTGAAAACATTTGAGTACATAATGTGTTGTGACAAAATTGTTGCCATTTTCCAGTATGATTTCTCGTAAATCAATAGAAAAAATCTTTAATTTATTTTATTATGACGTTTATATTTCATTGTAATTTCAAATTATTATTATAATATGTTAGTTATGTTATGGAGTTATATCATTATATAATTAGTCAGTTTAGTAATGAGCAAAGGTTTCGAAAACAATTTTACAACTATTTCATTATCATATATAAGGGCTAAGAGATAAGGGCATTGTGCTCATCGCGTATTTGTTGTATTTGTTTCAACTAACAGAGTGCTTTACCAGTGAAAACCTGATAACAATATCATACGTATACGTACGAAAAACCACTAAAATATAAAAACACTCAACCAATAAAAACTCTATGTACAACCGTGACATGATTGATGGTTATGGATTAGATTGGTTGTGTGTGTGTGTGTATCGGGGGACCTCAAAATATTTTTTTTTTTTTTTAACAAAATATAATCAATTACCTCATGTATATTATGTTATTATATCACATGTACCTTATAATATTATAATATTATACTACCATACTTTGCACGTTTTGTGATCAATTCCAATGTGCCAAATTATTAAAAATTATATCATATTATTTCATTTGTAGACTTAGTTACCGTATGAAAACAAAACAAAAACAGAAGTGAATGCTATTTCCACAAATCATATTTATCGATGAGTAAACGTCGTTAAATAGCCACAATCTCAGAATATACAAAAATACAAAATACAATAATAATACAATTTATTTTGTCGCGTAAATATTACAATAAAAAGTATACAGATGTTTTTATAGAAATGGCCACGTTTTCGATCGACGTGGAAACGGATTTATGGCCAAATTGAGCATTGTATAATTAAAATAAAAAAAAAAAGGGGGGGAAAAAACCTCGAAATTCCAGCCACGATTATTATTATCACAATTTAGGCCTGAAACGGTGAACTGGCAGTGGATCGTCTGCAGCCAGCAGGGAGAAAAACGCTTCTCGAATTTTTATTATTATTATTAGTTTTTTTTATTTTCGTATTGTTATATACATTCTATTTTTTTTTTCTCTCTCAACCGGGTCGTTTGTGTGTTACTCCAAAACGGACGACGACGACGACGACGAAGACGACGTGACGAAACGAGCGTCATTAGCCTACACCCGGGGTCCTCGTAATGTGCCGTTAATATTTTATACAAATAATAATGCGCGGCAAAAACTCCGATGAGGGACGACGAGGAGGCCGCGGCGCGCGTCGAGCACAGATTTTCCGCCCGAAACAGACGCCGCGCCGTTTTCAGTCTAGAACACGATTATTATAAGTATATATATATATACACTATAAGACAAAATGTTTTTTACGGCATTGTCGAGCAAATCTGTCGGTGTACTTGCAGAAAAAAATAAAAAAAAAAAATGTACAAAAGAAAACTACTTCAACAACCACCACGATCGACTGGCAACGTCAACGTCGAATTGTGACTCGCGAGCCGCATGCGGCTCTTGTCTTGGTTGCATGTGGCTCTCGTTCTATTTTCGAAAACAATAACAATTTTTATTTAAAAATATAATAATTGTTTTTATTCATAACAATTTTACATTTAGATTTATATGGTTTTAAGTGTATAAAGTTTGAATATGAATACAAATGAATGTATTATTGTTGAAATGATCTAAATTTTTTTTAATATCTTTTATTCCCATGAGTTTCTGATCTGGTTACATTGAAGTATGATCGACTCAGAATTATTACTTAAGATGATCTTTAGTTAAATATGAAAAATATTTGGATTTGGTTATTTTCATCATCAATTTACAAGAAAATGTCATTCCAAACATTGATTTTAAATTATGTGCAATATGTGCACAGTAATTGATGTCTGGGTTCTTCGAAATATAGATATTCTTATAAAATTCCACAGCAGAGTGAAGATTATTTTTAAACTTTTTAGACTGAAATTCTTAAAGTTCTATTCCGTGAGTTGCAATGAGATTCGATACTGCACATCTGTTTTCAATAACATACACTAAAAATGAATTTAAAAATGACTTTGACATAGTTTTATTTATCCGTATGGCTCGTTAATATATTCATGTTGGCCACCCTCGCTATAAGGTATCACACCGCGTGTATTCCCGTCAATAACTATTTTTTTTTTTATGAATAATTTAAGACTATAAGACTATAATTTTGTGATATAAAATTATTTAAATATTTTTATTTTTATTTAAATAAATAGTACCACTAGTCTTGACTCAATATTATTATATTTTGGAATATTTTATTGAAATTTCATATTCTGAGTGGAGCGTGTAAAAGCTAGTGTGGTTTACAATGATATTTGAATTAAAGTAATTATTGAAAAAATCACCCCGATTAAATCTAAAACAAAAAAAAAAAAAAAAAAAACCGGACGTAATTTGCTCAATGGATATTTTTCGCTCCACGGGTGGGTTGCTCTTAGTGGGTGTATTGAATTTTAAAGAAACAATAAATCATTCCATCAATAAAACGAGTCTGTGCGGAGATTTGATTTAAATACAATAATAATGATTGTCGATTACGTTATATTATATTTAACAAATGTTAGGTAATAATATTGGGTATTCGATATTTGTGTGTGTGCCAACTATAAGGAGTTTTTTTAAAAACGGCCACTCTAAAGTACCAATGGCAAGCAACTTCTGATTCATGAAAATACTTGTGGAAATATTTCTATAGGAAAAAGTATTTACAGAAAAAAAAAAAAAATAAACATCATTGTTAAAACATTAGCTTCTTCGCTCCACTCAGAATGATAAAACTATGATTGCCGTTCGAAAATTGTACACTGAATATGAATGCAAAAAAAAAATGTGCAATTTTTTTTTAAAAATGTATCTACTGTGGTCATTAATCAAAACAAACATTTCATTTTGTGGTCGTGTGATCGAGTTATTCGGCGTTTTCAGTTATCGCGGACACACCGTATGTAATATATATATATATATACAATAATATACACGTGCACACACATTACAATAATAATATGTATCAGCGCACGACATTATACGTGTGTGTGTGTGTGTGTGTGTGTGTTAAGTGCGTGTGCGTGTACACGTTATAATATTATATACGCACACTGTCGTCGTAGTCGTCGATAACGATGTTATTGTTTTACTCGGCGGTATTTATTAAAGGAACCCTCGGAGAAACTTTCTGGCCGTCAAATAAGAGTCCCTCCGCGAATTTCCGACTATATTATTTTATACACATGTACATGTATATAACGAACATAACAGATGCACCGCGTATTGTTCACATGTGTGCGTTGCGGGTGTTCGTTTGTACGGCCCGTGTACGAAATAATAATAATAATAATAATAATAATGATAATAATGATAATAATACTCTGTTGTAATATTGAGACAATGTCCTCTCGCACACACACACACACACACTTGGTCGTAACATTTATACACAAAATATAGCAAACACGTGTAACACTTGGAAAATATTACAATATCGTACGAGCACATATTTTTACAAGTTGTTGTAAAAAACATTTTAAATACAGTCGTCGCCCACCGCCTCGTAAACTCGTTAAATTCGTATTAATTTAGGGTAACCATATTTAAGAAAATAAAATACAGGACAAAAATATTTTTCATAATATTTTTAAATAAATAAGTATTTATTACATATATATATATATATATGTGTGTGTGTGTGTGTGTGTGTGTGTGTGTGTGTGTGTGTGTGATTTTGAATCGTGACAAAAGTATAATTTTTAAAATATACGTATTATAGATTAAATTTTTAAACACATTAAAACATTATTTTGAAAAACATA